>JBBPBX010030579.1:14906-35099 GCA_038048925.1 Garcialebias charrua
AGGCCCCCCCCTCGCAAACCCACAAACAATGCTACAAAACATGTAAAGAAACAACAACTTTCAGAACGTTTTAACTTTTATTTACTATATTCAATTAATTATTACAGCTGCTGAACATAAAAATGTTAACTAACATGTTTTGAACACTGTATTATATTCCCACTGAATAAAACAACAACTTTTCAACAAACTGTTGACCAGAAGAACAAAACAAAAGAAATCTAACCTCTCTCTCAAGTGTGTTTATCTGGAAATGACAGATACAGATTGCCCTAGTGGGTATTTTTCATCCATCCATCCATCCATCCATCCATCCATCTGCTTCCGCTTATCCGGGGTCGGGTCGCGGGGGTAGCAGCCTAAGTAGGGAGGCCCAGACTTCCCTCTCCCCAGCCACTTGGAGCAGCTCCTCCGGGGGAATCCCAAGGCGTTCCCAGGCCAGCCGAGAAACATAGTCCCTCCAGCGTGTCCTGGGTCTTCCTCTGGGTCTCCTCCCGGTGGGACATGCCCGGAACACCTCACCAGGGAGGCGTCCAGGAGGCATCCTAACCAGATGCCCGAGCCACCTCAACTGGCTCCTCTCGATGTGGAGAAGCAGCGGCTCTACTCCGAGTCCCTCCCGGATGACTGAGCTTCTCACCCTATCTCTAAGGGAGAGTCCAGACACCCTGCGGAGAAAACTCATTTCAGCCGCTTGTATCCGAGATCTCGTTCTTTCGGTCATAACCCAAAGCTCATGACCATAGATGAGGGTGGGAACGTAGATCGATCGGTAAATTGAGAGCTTTGCCTTTTGACTCAGCTCTCTCTTCACCACGACAGACCGGTACAGCGCCCGCTTCACTGCGGACGCTGCACCTATCCGCCTATCGATCTCACGCTCCAGTTTTCCCTCATTCGTGAACAAGATCCCGAGATACTTAAACTCCTCCACTTGGGGCAGGACCTCAGGTATTTTTTATTATTAATATTAATATTAATAAATTTATTTATTAATAAATTTATTTATTTATTATCTTCTTCTCTCCAGCTTTCTGGGGCTTCCCTAGCTCTTCCTCGCTGACTCCCAGGGGGCCATGGCCCCCCACTTTGAAAAACACTGCTCGGGCCCACAGACTAAGGCAAAGTGTGTGCGTGTGTCTGTCAGTAAGAAACGACAAAAGATACCCCTGGATTTAAAAAAACAAACATTTTGTCTGATTTGAGGAACTTTACTATAAATTTCACAAATAAAAACAACATTTATTTTCTCTTCTGCTAAATATATCTATCGCTTTATGCAAAGAAAACTCTACAATCACAGTTTCTAAACCCTGTCCTTCTGTCAGTATTTGCGAAACAGCATTACAGTACATGGTACATCACTTTCCCACAGCTGCATGTATTCTGCATTTTTCTTTTGCCCTGGTGTTTTCAGTTTATAAACCCTTTAAAGTCAAGATAAAATCCCCACCACTCACCCACAGCGGCCTCTGTGAAACAAATAGCTCCTCCTACACTCTGTGAGAAAACATTATGCCTTGACTGAGATTTATGCCACAGAGGATAAAAAAAGAGCAGCAGGGAGCTATAGGAGCTTTGTTTTTCTAAACACTGGTTGTGTTGCTATCCATCACTTCTGCAAAAAAGGATGCTGAACTGCTTCTGTAACTCCAAGGCCACACAGCCACTGCTCAGTCAGAGCTCTCTGTGAGGTGCAGATGTAACAGCAACTTTACTAGATTATTTCACACCAACAGAAACAACCTCATTTATTGATTTCACAGAACAGGACTGATTAGAGGTTGTAATAATGCCAGCCACTGTGAACTCATCGAGTAGTCGCAGAGGTTTCAAAACATTCCTAATTTCTTAAAATATGTAAAAACAATCTGTTGTGTTAGCAAAATAATCAAATATGTATAGGGAAAAACATTAAGTAGCTGTCTAACAAATGTACACAAAAAAGGTCATAGGACAACCAAAGACTCTGGCTCTTTCACAGCGGTATTGTCTTCTTGTGATGTCGTTCTCTGTTTTTATTCATGCGTGATCATTTAGAAATAAACTGGATCCAAATCCATCAATCCATTATCTTTACCCGCTTCTTCCATTTTGGGTCACGGGGGTCACCGGTGCCCATGTCCAGCAATCACTGTGCGAGGGGCGGGGTACACCCTGGATGGGTCGCAAGTCCATCACAGGGCCACATAGAGACAAACAACCATTGACTCTCTCATTCACACCTAGGGACAATTTAGAGTTACCATTCAGTCTAACATGTATGTTTAGAGTCACCAATCAGTCTGACATGTATGTTTAGAGTCACCAATCAGTCTGACATGTATGTTTTTGGACTGTGGGAGGAAACCAGAGTACCCGGAGAAAACCCACGCATGCACAGAGAGAACATACAAACTTCACCCAGAAGGGCCTCCGGACTGGGATTTGAACCAGGGACCTGCTCACTGAGAGGCAAAGTATTAAAAAGTGAAAAAGTATAAAAAATACTCATACTCATAAAATACTTACAATGATCCAGGGTGCCACCGTGCTGCACTGGATCAAAATCAATGCAGTGAAACTATCAATGTCATCCAAAAAAGCTAAGTCTGGTCCTCTGGACATTCAAAAAACAAAACAAAACAAAGCAAAAAAACTACAATATCATCTATCAATATCATCTTTTTGCTTTCAGATGTTCTTTAGCATCAGAATGTGCCATGAACATTATCTTTAAGATATATTTCCAACCATTTTAAAAAAGAATAGACTGTCAGTGGTACATGTAGCCTCAAGAAAAAAAATAGCTGCAAAGGTGTGCAACCACTGGTACTTATTTAAAAATTTAAATTTTTTTTAAAAAAATAACAGGGGTCACATGCTGTAGATACGAGTTTCTGGTGCAAAGAGTTTCTGATGAAATTCTGAAAAAACTCCTACAAGTATTGTAACTTTAAAAACATTTTAAGAAAAAACTGTAAGATAGGGACATTGGTTTTTAAAGGATACTTGGAGTGGAGTTTTAAACTACGGTAACCTAAATGAGTCCTGATCTAAGGCATTAGCAAGAATCATTCATGAAATCTTTATTCAAATATCATCCTAATTCTCCAAAATGAAATAATTCTGACTGCCTTCTTTTGCAGGAAACAGACTACTACTACTTATTATTATTATTATTAAAGTATTATTATTATTATTATTATTATTATTATTATTATTATTATTCCACCCA
The DNA here is from genome assembly GCA_038048925.1 of Garcialebias charrua. Lineage (NCBI taxonomy): Eukaryota > Metazoa > Chordata > Actinopteri > Cyprinodontiformes > Rivulidae > Garcialebias > Garcialebias charrua. The sequence continues at coordinate 18,124 of JBBPBX010030579.1, forward strand.
ATCCCGAAACCTGAACTATTCCTTTAAGCGGAGGAAAAATGCGCTGAAACATGGCGTGCCAGAATCCACAAACGCAAAACAATTCTTGACCATAAGTTTTTTTGAAACACCACAAATCAGATTAGCAGCAACAAATGATGACAGCATTTTCAGAATGCCACATTGTGTCAAATGTTTTATTTGTATTTGAACATGTTCCACTTAGGTTCAGAACATTATATAAAAAAAATCTGAACAAAGCAAACTTCTTTTGTAAATGTTACTCTTCTCTCCTCTGTTTTCTGGTCCTTCTAGTATTTCTTCCATGTTTGAAAGATTCAGACAAACCCTGGCACACACCCACACACACCATCAAGTCTTTTAGGAAATCTATGAATACAAACTAGATTTTTTATCTTTTCTAATATTAGGTTTGAACTTTGACAATTGTTGATCCACAAAAAACTCAAAGTAAACATATTGGATGTCATATAACCCCCTTCAAAAAGATGCAAAATACCATTTGTCCTTACCTCTTTGAAAAAAAAAAAATCATTTTGCATGCCTTCTCTTGCTCACTGTTCATTTTTATTGAATTTCCAAATGTACAAATAATTCAATAATTTGAGGTATTTAAAATGTGCAAAGGTTTTAGAAAATATCTTAAAGGCAGATCAGCCAGCCCTTCACCATACAGCTCATCTCTTGCAGCAACCCACCACCACACCCTGGTGTTTTTCTTCTGCACGTCTCTTGAGCTTCTGGTGCATTTATTAGCTCGACGCAGAGCCTTCCCAGTTTATCTCCTTCAAACTGCACACCAGACTGCATGGGACAATTTGGTTCTTTTATTTTGACACAGCTTCAGCTCCTGACAGCAACAATGGGATGCAGACATAAATGTGGAGTCTTGGGAATTAGAGAAAAAAAGGCTGAACTGAACGTGTCAAAAAGAAAAACATTCATCATCATGGCTGTCTACATGAAAGAGTACGAAGAACATTCTTTACGCTGCAGTTTGAGGGATGCAGTTTGGGATACATGTACGGAGGGTGGGAAATGAATTATTTGATTTTGAGCTCCATAATAAACATTTTATTTTGTTTTATACATATAAATATACACTGATAAATCAACCTGCAAATACAAGTTGTTTATGTTGTATGTATTAATTATGAACACACCTATATCAGCTAGACCAAGTTGACTGAATTAAACCTTATTATAAGAAGTCTTTGCTTGAAGAAGCAGTTTGCCTAACAAGTGAGCATGCAGGTGAATGAAAACAAATTATTCCAATTACAAGAATAGGAAGGATGATTTATTGGAGCATGATAAAGAATTCCCTTAAAATTATAAAGAATTCAGTGACATTTCTTAATGAAACAAACAAAGCTAAACATTTCTGACACCTTTCACACTTGATAATAACCGAGTTACCGGTATATTCTCTACATCCCACTCACCTAGAACCTAAGTGGATTTTGGAAAAAATAGGAAAAAAAACACACACACAAAAAAAAAAAAAACTTTCCTCCTTTAATGTCGTTCTCCCACAATGATCCCTGAGCTTCTTAATGTCATCACTGGAGGGATTTAATCTGTCACTTGAATTTTGAACATTTTGTTTAAAAAAATTGGCTCAAAACATTTTCCTTATATAAAACATGTCCAGGTTTTTAAAAAAAAATCCATAAATATTCATTATGGAAAAGCTGCTCATGATCTATCAGTTTTCATTTTAAATGTGTACTCCTATAGATGTTTTGTGCCAAGGTGGGTACAAATGGAGCTTCGGTGGGTGAAGGGTGGAAGTAGGCAATTAATTAATCTGCATGGCCTGAAATACAATAATGCAAGCACAATAATAAGTTTTGATTTTCAACATTTGCTTTAACAAATTGCTGATCACTTTGTCACAAATACTGTGAGAATCTGGACCGGGTCCGTCCCTGAAACCGGTCCGACTCCCCACCTTCAGCATCTGTTTTTTTTTTACTCCCATGTGGAGAGGAAAGTCGCTCTAAAATAAATCAAGATATATAATTTCCATTTACCAATTTAATGTTCAGCAGGAGAAAAATACAGTTTCAGCGCTGAGGCATCTGTCCAACTCGTCTTAACCCGGCAACGGAAGCCCCGTCTAACAAAACGCCCCAGATTATATTGGCCCTTGGCTCCGCCTCCACTTCCTGGAGCACAGCCTATCAGAGTGCATCAATGGGGTATGTGTGACCTCATTGGCCTGATCTGTTTCTGATGATGAAAAATGGGTGAAAGTGCACATCTATCTACATGATAGAAGCCAGCAAAATAAAAATTACTCCTCATCGGGTGTTGACCCTGCAGCTCACTCAGAGCAGCTGGGCCCATCTCATCTGTAAAGAACCGGGCCAGAAACTAGTCCGACTTTGTGCAGACAAGACCGGGGGCCTCAGCACGATAAAGTAACGAGATAACTCTGACAATACTCATAATTCTGTGAGTCCACAACTGAAAATGTGCATAGTTGTTATCTACAACAGAAGTCCAGGTTTGTTGAAATGCAAGGGTTATTAAAAGTTAATGAATTAGTTTCCACTGAATGAGCTGGGAAAATGATCCTCTCCTTCTCAAAATTCAATTAAAGTGGACTCAGTGTGTAATGAGTTGAAAATAATCTTTATCATCATCAGTCAATAGCAATGAAAAACTCACCAATCCTGGTGAGTTTTCCGTGAGCTAAAAATGTTAACTCATCATCCAGTAGTCATCCAGATTAAACTTTAAAACCTTCTCATTTCCATGGTGCACATGAACTGTATATGCACATGTGCAATATTGCTACAATGCAGCATGTTTATTATCTTTTTTTAAAAGTCGTTTTTGCATAGCTGTCAGGTCACCTGCTTCAAATGTTCTCTTTACATTTATAAGTTCAATGTATACTTTAAATCTGTATCTGTTGATCAAAGCCAACAAGAATTACAACTCATGGTGCCACAATCAAAAACTAAACTTAAAACGGGGAGTTGACTGTGTTGATTTCCCATAATGCTTAGCGGTATGTTAGTGTTCTGGGCTGCACCATGAGTGAGATGGACGTCTTTGATATAGACCTGCCTCTTGTGTGCTATTAAAGTTTGAGTATTTCCTTTTGTGAGGCTCAAAGTATCTTCATTGGGTTTAATTCACACAATGTTAAGACAGAAGTAACAGAATATGGTGTAACACACGTGCTCTCTGTTCAAGAAATCCATTTGATAGTTTGAAGCCAACGTGCATCATGGTTCGGAAATATCGGCAGGTTGGATCGGAAAATCCGATACGTAAATTATGCTTGTATCGGAGGCCAATACTGATACTGGATTGGATCGGCCCCATCCCTAGTGTTAACCCCTAAGTAGGATTATGGTTATTCTCTGGTTCAGCATCTGCTGAAGAAACTCTGCTGCTAATAAAGCTACAAAGAGACACAACAGATGACTCTGTTTTAATGGTGACTGATGGCGGGGTAATATTGCTTGCAGTTCATCAAGTTAACTTTGTACATTGGGAAGTTTAATTAGTTTCCAGGTGATTGTATCTATAGTAATTACAAAATGAGTAGATCTAAAGGACAATGGGCGTCGGACATCTTGGTCCATTAACATTTGGCCTTTGTTGCATGTCCACATCCAAAATGTAAACTTGATGCACGGGTAAGGATTTGTTCAAGTAAGTGGTCAGGACAATCTTAAAGTACTTTGTACTCTTAAATTACCTTAAAACACACTTTAGATGTCTAATTAAAGAAAATTAATGCATCTGTACAAAATTATTACCGGAAACAGAAAAGGGTAAACTGATGATTAAAGTTTTTGTTTGTGTATTGTAAGTTTTTGATCATTTTTTTTGTCCTTTCCTCTGTGTGTCCCTCGCTTGAGTCTCCTAGCTAAACGTCTGTTACTTCCTCTGCTCTCTCTCTCCATCTTCCCCCTTTTCCAATTTCCTTTTCTCTCAATTTGCCTTTCCACTGTTAGCTGCACTGCAGATTGAAGTAAACCCAGAAAATCCTCTTCATCACACAGCGCAAATACAATCTGCACTCTGTTTGCCCTCAGTCCCCCTTAACAGCCAGATACACCCTGTAGCATCTGGGACAGCCATAGAAACTTTTAAAAAATGACCTGCAGAACGTAGGCATGAACAAGAAGCTGTGGGGCAAAACGTCTGCTTCATGGATCTTTGAAGAGACTCGAAGCTAAATCTAATCACACAAACACAACATGTAGCTTATAAACTTTATTAATTAATCACAAAATGTAAATAAAGGGTTCACACTTAAAAAATATATAAAAATGTACCATAACAAATGTAGAGAGTTGCTAAATTGATTTTTTGAGATTTAATAAAAGTGTCATTGAAGGTATTATTATATTTTATTATAAGGCTTAGATTTAGCTTCTTTTTTTTTTTCCCAGACGTGATTTTGTCTGTGCAACAAATTAACACAGGTTCAGTGGTCTGTAGTCATTTTGACTTTTGTTGGAGAAATTTTATGTAACAAATGAAAAGAGTATGCTACATAAAAACGTTCACAAGCCTTTTTATCTGTCCATCCATCCATCCATCATCTTTTCCTTCCTCCTCTCCGAGTCACAGGGTAAGCCTTATTGTGATTTTCTATTCAACTAATTTCTTTCTAGCTGTAGAAATACTGTAAGTTGCTTTTTGCAGCTAAACCACAAGGACCTTTACCAGATTGCCAAGACTGTTTTGGCCGTAACATGGCTCAACCCCAGAAGGTCAGAGGAAATGACTTAGACCAAGGAAAGTATGTTATCTCAGGTTCTGGCCTGGATCTAAACTGCATCTGCTCTTCAAAGGTCTCAAAATAAGACCCCCACACACGTGTGATGATCAGTCCAAATGCGGCCAGTTGTGCCAGTTCTGAACTAAAACTTGCAAGAGTTCACACAGCAAAAGCCTCAGAGGGTGACTCATCAAAAGAACGCTGATACCAGGTCATAGACATCTAGAAGGAGAGTTACGGTCTTATCTTCATCTAAAAAAAATTACATTTGACTGATCTCTCTTAGTTAAACTACCGTACATTCACAGCTTGTTTATTTTATGCTTTTGGATGAGAATGGACAAGGAATAGTCACTAATTCCTAATAAGATGTCAAATAATAAAAATGTAAAAAAATAAAAATAAAACATTTGGACTTAGCAAACTGCCCACCTTTAGAAAAAGGTAAACCTCCAGAGGCCATGTGAATAAAAGCTTGCGGTGCATTTGTGTGACCTGGACGGTAGGTAATGTCACATTTCCTCTACATTCAAGGACAATGTACATTAAAAACAAGGAAAATAACATTCCAGTAACATAAAATGATTTGTTCATTAAAATAGAATGAAAGCATTAAAGCAAAGGCTAAAAAATATGAAAAGTAGCACTGAACATAATTACTCTGTTAAAAACGTTAAGATTTCATCAGAATCAGAATACCAGTAAGCTTTATTATCATTGTACCAAAATACAATGAGATTATGTTCGTACAGTCGTCCGAAAAATGGGCGGAGTGTACGGTGCTGCTTCTCCTAAGAGTGCGGCCCCTTGTAGGAAAAGGGGAAAAGGCCATGAGGAGAGAAAAGTGGTTTTACAAATAATATCTCTTCACACCTTGTCCTTATCAGGACACAATTTAAAACATTTTAAAACTCTACCAGCAAGCACATTTATTGACAGACTACATATGCATTTGACAACAAGATGGTGAGATTTGTTCATGAAGCACTTCCAGATAGTCCATAGTCCTGTTAAGATGTTGGTGTCAGTCGGTACAGCTCTGATAAACATTCACAGAAGTTCTCGGGGGAGGGGTGGTGGTGTTGGGATAGACAGAGCTTCCTTAAGGCTGAGTTATACTCGCGCTTTGGTCCGCTGGCCCTCTGCGCGCGAACTGCGTGCGCACTGAGCCGTGCGGCTTCTGCGTTTAGAGTTCCGCTGCTGTGTTTATGGTTGACGCACGGCGGAGCATGGCAAAGTGCTGTTCTTTTACGGACCAGCAGGTGGCAGTAGCCTCTAAAACCTGTGCATATGTTGCAAGAAAGGGTAGAAGAAGAAATCTACCATAGAAGAAGAACTGTTTGAAATCACACAACAACAAAAAAAAATGCTCCGCTCGCGTGCTGAATAATAAGAACAACAGTTTTTGTGTCTTGCGGTTTTAATGCATGGAGTCAGCGAGGAGGAAGCGATCACGTGACTTTTGGCAAAACAACAAAAGAAAAGTCCAGCTCAGAGATGAAGAAGGTGAATTTAATACATTTGTATCACATAAAAACATTCCTCCATGCGTCGCGATGCCGTCTCCACGACCACAGCGGTGCAGACAGCTGCAGGCTCTGGCGTGAAGGTCCCCACCCGAATCAATTCTGTAGCGCCCACCGCGCGCGCACTAGGCTTGCGGAGTTTCAAAAATTCGGAGGTGCACGACACGCGCCAAGACGACACGCGGGGCCTACGCGCAGGGGCGGGGACTGTGATATTGTGTCACTTTTGGCGCGTCGACTATAAATCTAGCTTTAGTTTACACATATATATCCCAGGAGAAATTTGATAAGTTGGCTTGCTTCAAGGTCAAATGGGGGAGTCAGATTCAGATTCAGCCACAGTTGTTGATTTTTTTCAGGCAGACTGTTATTTCTCATCAGCCTTGAGTTCTGCTGGTACTTTTAATACAAAATTACCAGATTTGTGGGCATTCCACTGGTCCGTGCTTATTAGCTCCCTCCAAGATCGTCCCCAACATGCTGGAGAGTCCCAGAAACCGTAAGTGGCCTGCAGTTCTTACAAATCGCTTCTATCTTTGTTAAAATCAGGTCTCTCTTGTAAATGAGTCCCTGGAGCTTAAAGGGATTAACCTGTATAAATAAAAGTTGAGAGAATGAAAAATCTTAAAGTTTAGCTCGTAAATCAGCTGATTTTGAGTGCTCGAAGCACAAACCATACTTTCAGACAGGGCCGGCAGCTTTGTCATGGCTGAAACTGCTGTCACTGTCTTCTTTAATAGCCAATGACCTAGGTATCCATCGGTTTCAAAAAGCATAAATCCTGCTATCATGATTCCAATATCTTCAGCGTTCTCCTGAGACAATACATAAAGGCACGTCAGATCCATGATGTATCCTGCTACGTGCGTCTCAGCAGGACATGAGGGTTCTTCAGGACCCTGTCACTTTGTTAAAAAAAAATGTATCGATTGCGATGAAAGTCCAGCTAACCAGATCCATGACACTAGTTTATGCTTCAGAAGATGTGGAAATAGGAGCTCTGATACACAAGACAGAGAGCAGTCCTCACCTCCTTCTACAGGTGTGCAGTGGAGAGCATCCTGTGCTCCAGCATCAATGTGTGGCATGGAGGCTGCACAGCTGCAGAAAGAAAAGCTCTGCAGAGAGTGGTGAAGGCTGCACAGAAGTCTGTTGGAGTCAGTCTCCCCACCATCACAGACATTTACACCTCCAGATGCAGGAAAAGAGCCACCTGCATCATGAAAGACCTCACTCACCCAGCACACTCACTCTTTGCCCCACTCCCCTCAGGACGGAGGTTGAGGAGCATCAAATGTAGAACCACTAGACTGAGGAACAGCTTCTACCCTGAGGCTGTTAGACTCATGAATAAATAAATAATGAGAATAAACACTGCAAAATATCACATCATGCTGATGCTGATCTGTTTTCTTGTTGCTGTGTTCATCTGTGACCATCTGCTCATACAGACTCATGTTCGTGCTGCTGTTTATAATGATGTTTTTCTACTACATTAGGGCTTAGTGTATTACTAGTTGATGTTTCTCTTAGTTAATTCTAGATGTTATTACTGTTTTTCTCTTGCATTTGTTGTTGGATGTAACTGGGACCCCGTGTACATAATCTCGTTTTCATCGCATGTACCACATGCGGTGCAAATGACAATAAAGACTCTCTGACTCTCTGACTCTCAAAACAACAGGACGACGGGAGAGGGAAGAAAGGTGTCCGTCTTGCATGAGAGCGAGTGACGAAATTATATTTTCTTCAATGAATAAAGAATGGTTCAACCTTTTATTCTGATTGATTTTTTTTTAAAGTATGTCAAAAGCATGATCACAAATGGCAGCTTTTTCATTGAAGTACTTTCTCTTCCTGCTGATGTTGCAACACCTGCACTTCTTTCTCCCTGTTGCTCACACTAATGTCAGAAAAATAAATGAAAAAAGCAACAACAAAAAAACTATATTTCAAAAACAATGATGCAATTAATATTGAGTTTTACAACACAAAGCCAAAAAATGAATTTAAAAATGCATGAGCAGAAAGGCCAGACACAGAGATTGCTGATCCAACACTAACCTGCTGTGGCCGACAAGTACAAACGTTCTGCAAACAGCTAAATGCTGTGCAAACACATACCATACCATTTTATTTATAGAGCACTTAAAACAGCGACAAGGCCAACCAAAGTGCTGCACAAACAAACAAACAAACAACAGGCAACACACACAATGAAGTACCAAAAAATAGACATAAAAACATTGCAGATAATAAATAAAACGATCAAACACAGATCAGCTGTGGTTGAAAGCAACAGAATAGTAATGGGTCTTTAAACGTGATTTGAAAACCGAGAGGGAGGGGGCCAGTCTGACGAGCAGAGGTAACTCGTTCCAGAGTCTTGGTAGCCTGGCCCTCGCCTTCCTGCACAGCTCCGCTCAATTCTCATTTCCCTTCACTGCACAGTCTGGGACTTCTCCCATCCACAACCATTTCTCCGGTAGATTTTTGTTCGGACCAATCAGAGAGCAGAAGGCGGAGTTTTGAACGACGTCGACTGACGTCGTCATTCAAAATGGCTGCCGCCACGAAGGAATTTTCAATAAAACAAGGTAAAAAACTATTATTTCTCTGCTGAGAAAAAATATATTTCATAGCTGACGTTATATCAGAAGTGTTCCTGAGCAATCAGAGAGCAGAAGGCGGAGTTTTGAACGATGTCGACTGACGTCGTCATTCAAAATGGCTGCCGCCACGAACGAATTTTCATCAAAACAAGGTAAAAAACTATTATTTCTCTGCTGAGAAAAAATATATTTCATAGCTGACGTTATATCAGAAGTGTTCCTGAGCTTAACAGTTCCTAAATCAATTCACGAAATGGTCAAATCTGCTGGATATTAAATAGTTTCGGTTTGATATTTTCCAAACAGCCTCGGGTGCGCTACGAAAATAAATGATAAAAAATCGAATTTTATCTCAAATGTTTCATCTAGGCCAACAGTCAGTAAATTAAAGACATATAATTACACACTGGTGGCAGAAAAAATATCCACCGAGTGGTTTCTGAGCAATTTATCTGATAGCCTGGACCTCGCCAGGCTAAACTAACAAAACTCTGCCTCCTGTTCTCTGATTGGTCCATTCAAAAATCTCCAGGAGAAATCGTTGTCTATGGCAGAGATGCCAGACCCTAGTCCAAAGCGAAGTGAAGGACAAGGGTCTGGTTTAAACCAGGCTAGAGTCTTGGGCCTGCTACAGAGAACGCCCTGTCACCTCTGCGCTTAAGACGAGTTCCTGGAACTGTTAAAAGTAATGTACCTGGTCCGCTGACCTCAAAGCACGTGGTGGGACATACAGCTGTAGCAAATCAGTGAGATAGGCGGGGGCGAGACTGTTCAGCGATTTGTAGACATACAGGAGAATTTTCAACTGGATTCGATGATAAACCGGTAGCCAGTGCAAGGAGGCCAAGACTGGTGTAATGTGCTCTATTTTGCTGGTTAAAAATCGGACTGCTGCGTTTTGGACCATGACATGGATGATGCAAACTCCAAAACAAAACAAAATAATGCTACAGAAAAATGCTGCTCAAGAAACATTTTGCACTCACAGAAAAATAGAAGAAAAAAAAATAATACAACCAATAAAACAAATGTAAACACACACACACACACACACACAAAATAAATAAAAAAATTAAACCGCAAGTAAGAAACGCTGCAAACTCACACCTCAAAAACAAAGTGTACTAGTAGGGGGACTCAACCAACAAGTCATATGGGACCAGACCCACTAAAAGACATTATAGCTGAGCCACTGGCCAAAAAGTGGCTTCCAGAAAACATTTCTCTTTAAAATAGAGTCAGATGTAGCATTAAGTACTCAGTGCACATTAAACTCCTCAAGGTAATTTTAAGCTTGGTTTTACAAAATTGGAGTGCCGATGCTTGAGAATAATAATTTACGGCAAAATCCTAAAATATGACTGTTTTGGCTAGTACAGTTCCAAAAGTATCTAAAGAACATATTGTGACAACATAATGTCTTTGCAGGGCTACGCTTCCCCTACTGGTTTGGTGCACTTTGGTTTGGAAGCATGATTTTGCAGCATTTCTTGCAGTTGTTTGGGGTTTTTAGTGTTTTTGTTATTTGCAGCAGTTTTTTTCTTTGCATTTGTTTTGTTGTTTGCATATTTTTCTTCTGTCTATAGCAGTTTTTTTTTTCTTTTGCAGTGTTTATATGTTGCATTGTTGCTTTTTTTATTTATTTGCATCATTCATGTGTTTGCAGAGAGTGTTACCATTTATGTTGACCACCATACCTATCAAATATTAAAAATGTTGCATTTAGATAACAAGTACATCACAAATTTGAACAAACCTGGTTTCACCACAGTTATAAAAACCTAAAGAAATCTGCCTCTTAGCTGTAGTAAGCTCGATTAAGCTGAAAACCAAGACTGTTGCTTTATACCACAGCTTTGCATCAAAAATCCAGATCTGACCTAACGTTTACACTGAGCTCACAGGGTGAAGAGAGGCCAAGTATGCTCTGTGTGTGGGCAGGTGTCTGCATGTAATTACCAAAGTAGAAATGACTTGCACCTCCCAAGAAACAACTGTGGTGGTGGAGCTGAAAGGCATAAAAAAAAGACAAAGCAGCTGGGTTCCCTCATCTAAAATTAAGAACATTAATAATTAAATTGCATAATAAATAAGGGTGAGCTGGGGGGTTTGAATGATATGTGTGATTGGAAGTTGTGGAGAGAAATAAGAGAAAAAACAGAATTAAGTAAGCTAAAAGGGCACAGCACAAGAAACAAAAAATTAAAACACAGCCCGTAGAATAAATAAAAATGAACCTGACCTTCTTCTTCTGATGTTATCAGCCCATTAAATGGACATTATTGTCCCTCCTACCTCCTAGAAGTTTGAAAGTTATGTTTGTATCGCTGATAACGTTGCACACGGGTAAACAGGAAGTGTTTTTTTATTTTTCTAAGCTTTACGTAACCCTTTTCCTGAACCTAAATTTACACCTGACTCAGAGCACTAACCCTAAACTTAACCCCCTTACCCTTGTGCCTAAACCTAACCCCAGACCCTTTACTCTGAACCTAACCATGTGAGCCTATTATTATCAGTGCTAACAACACTAACAACGTACCTTTAAACCCACCAGAAGGTACAGGAGGGGCAGTCTGAACGCTACATATGGGGATGATAACAACAGATAATAGGCCATTTAATGGCTGATAACATTTGATGCAGGTGACCTGACAGCTATGCAAAGACAACTTTTTATAAAGATAATAAACATGCTGGATTGTAGCTACATTGCACATGTACAGAGTTCATGTGCACCAGCAATAAGAAGGTTTTAACGTTTAATCTGGAAAACGGCACAAAAATTAGGGACATTTATGTCAAGTCAGATGTGCATTTGTGGTCAATCAAAAGATGGTGGTCTTAGGACTCTAATAGACTGCAACACCTCTGTGGTCACAGATGAGTAAACGGAGCTCTGAAATTGTGGACTTTCGCATTGTTTACTCCATCCAAAACCTTCAAAGATACATGATGGAAGTTGCGCCAGAAACTATACCTTGGTCTCCATGGAGACAATGGACCTTTAGATAGAACTTCCCAGACATACGACCAGATGAAGCAACGGGTTCTACCTCGCTGGCTCTCTCTGTTTGCTGTCTCGCCACTTGTGGATTCACAAAGGTGCAAGAGTGAAAGAGACAACCAAAGAAAGAAAGAAAAGACGGGAACTAAAAAGATGAGCTAAATTATTTTAACACTCCCTGACAGAAACGGCAAATCGCTGTCCAACTGAGAAACATGGCAACAAATGAGAGTGAAAAAAACGAGAGTAGAGTGATGAAAGGAGAGAGGCATAAAGGTTAACAGAGAAAAAGGACGAAGAAAATAAATTACTCCAAAGGCCATGATTCTTAAATGTCAAAGAGTTACACAACTTCAGACTGACCACTGCTCAACCAATGAAAGAGTGGACTCGCTAAACTCGAGGTCATGTTTTCATTGAGCCATAATTACCTTATTCAAACCCCAACATTCAGATCACACCAACACGTTTTAAACCTTCTCTAGAATGAAGCTCATCATTGTGCTTTCAGAACATAAAAAAGTGACTTCTTGCTCACTTTCGAATCAAACAAATCACAAAAACTCAAGAGTGTGAACACATTTGAATGCCTGTAACCAAAAGCCACAATACAGTTGAGACGTGCAGCTCACCATGCAAAGGATGTGGCGTGTGACGCCTTGAAAAACAGGGTAAAGACGATGAAAGCAAACGTATGGACAGCCACTATGGCCGCTGAGCTGAAAGAGCTGGATTAATGGAGCAGAAAATAGAAGACTCACAAGCTGCCTATCTCTCTGCTAATCACAAGCAGAACAGCACAATTAAAAGGGAGATAAATGAGAGGGCAGGGATCAACTGAAATGGAAAGGGGAGTAGGACAGAATACATCATTTTCATCCTTTCTCATCACAGCCAAGACTCATTCTCGTGGCTATCAACAATCCTAAATAGTATCCATTAGTAGCTATCCAGCTTGTTCACTATTGCAACTTTCTTCTGAACACTTCTACCCAGTAATCCAGTCAGACAACTCCAGTTAGCGTGTTCAGGCTTACGGAGATTCCTTCCCTCCTGTGCCCACCGCCACACTGGAGTCCGGTTTAGTTTTGATCTATTTCTGGCCCTATAGCCTCTCCTCTCATCAGTTCCTCTCATTTCAACCTCAGTCGACAGCTACGGCAGAATCCTAATGAGCAAAGAAAATCATCAGTGCTCCTTTCAGACACCCTTCAACAGCATCACGCTGCTGAAGTCTCGACGTAGGGAAGCAACCATCAGGCACTGCTAGAGACATGCTAAAGCTTTGCTGCGTGATTGTTGGCCCTTTCACTTTGAGAAGCCGATAACATCTTAAAAGCAGTTGTGAAGGCTTATGGTGAAGCATGTGCCTGGGCTTTGATGATGTAATTATGCGGGTGTGATAACGGTGCAATTGAATTCTAGGGAAACATGAAGAAAATGACTTGAATCCTCAAACAACACTGACAAGAAGCTGCAAAGCCAAAGTGTGGACTCAAAGGGACAATCTGGTCATTTTAGAAGTGATGGTTTGGCAAATAGTTGGCAAAATCAGATGTAAAATCAGTCATAAAGCAAAGTGCATGCTAAAAAGGGTACAGGCTGGTTAAAAGCTAGCCCAACAAGGTTTTCATTTATCAGTTTTGAAGCGTAAAAAACACTTTCTGAAAACCACATCAGTGTGGGGGAAAAAATGCTACCTTAACTAATAGTAAACACACTAATTTTTTTTTTCTCTTTTCTCAACCAAACATCCGCCTTACTACACTATAGGGGTACAAATCTCTCAGTGTCTGGAGAATCGATTCGATTCCGATTTTTGATGCACCGATTCAATTAAAAATTGATTTTCGATTCTAAAAAGATTTTCATTCCAGGATCGATTTTCGATTCAGAATCGATTTTCGATTCTGAAACGATTTTCGATTCTGAAACAATTTTCAATTGAAATCATGAAAAGATTAAACAATAATGTAAACAAATAAAACATTTATTTAAAACAATAATGTATGCTTGTAGCAAACATTAATAATGTCAAATAATACAGTATAAATACAGCAGCCTGAATTGTGAGCAGATGGGTATATGAATAGAATGCAGCAGCTTTAATCGGGTCCCGGAGGTCACTGGTGCCTATATCCAGCAGTCACTGTGCGAGAGGCAGGGGACACCCTGGACATGTCTCCAGTCCATCACAAATAATTCAAAATACAAACGTAAACAAAGATTTCAGCCTACTGTATTGCATAAACATTTAACTCAAAATAAAAGAGACTTCAAAATAATATTGCATTCATCCATGTTTCAAATGTGTATGGATGGATTTTGTTTAAAAGATTTGTTTGGTAAATCTTTTCAACAAAAGCCATCTATCCATCATCTTTACCCACTTTATCCACATCAGGTCCTGGAGGTCACTTCAGGTCAGGTTTCTTCTTCTTTCTGCCACCTTTCAGTTTATGTATTCTTTCATATATGAGATATGGTTTTATATTTTTTATATTTTGGGTTTTAATGTAAAAAAAAAGATTTTGGGGCTTTTAGAATTGATTCTGAATTGACAGGACTAAGAATCTAGATTCTTTCAAAAATCGATTTCTTTTTTCGTGCACCCCTACATACACTAATATTTGATATGGACATGTACATGTATATACTAATGGTACGACAAGGCTGCTGAGTGTATCGGTCCGCCAGGAGCTGAGTAAACTTTTGGACTGAATGGGTGTGCTCATAATGCAACCTGATGCAGCAGCCTTCCAGAACCATCTGTGTGTACAATATATGGTCTAAGCACACATACATTTTGTGGAGTAGTAAAAATATATGGCTGAGAAAACAGCAGCAAACTAAATAAGCAATGTCATGGTAAATGAGGTTTAGTATATGGTGTTCTTTAACGCTATATTGTTCTTGAAATAGTTGTTTTATAATCCAAAATACTGTAAATAAAAATAAAAAACAGGCCCTTGATTGGCTAGACATGCATGACAACTTGCTCTTTTCTCCATATTCTTTGCTCTATGACTGATGTCACAGCTGTGAAGCAACTACTGATTTAACAGAACATCTCCTTAAAAATGACCAGACTACCCCTTTAGCTCATATGATGTTTCAATTTCACACTATAATATTAGAACTATTAATGGTTCCCTTTGATTGGTTAAACATTGTTTTACAAGTAAGAACTTTAAAAGTTATATGTTAAATAGTATCAATAAATGCTAAATACTTTTGTCTGGAATGTATATTTTCATTATAATTCTAAAAATTATATTTACATACACACAATAAACAAACAATGTTTAGGCTGTATAAATTGTTTAACGTATTCACTGAATGTTAGTAAAACAAAACCACCTAATAACAAAAACCATGCTATTCTGAATCATTCTCAAGAGAAATAATGCAGATATAGAAAATAAAGTATAAATTATGAAACACTCCAGACTAAATTGCATATACTGCCACAGTTTCAAGAAAGAAAGAAAAAAGCATTTAGCTTGCACCGTTTCCACAGCATAGTGTAATGTTTTCATTCTCAGAGCCACAATGCTGTGATTACTGCACATCTACCTGTTTACAGCTTAATCCTCCACTGACCAACATGAACACAGCTTTTAGTGAAACTAAAAGCATTGACATTTATCAAAAATATATATATATTTGCAGTAGAAAAAAACAGAAATTATAATTTTGACACAACTGACAAATCATTTTTTCTCAAAAACAAACAATAACTTAACCTATATATTCAATATTTCTAAATGATTTTATGTCCAATGTAACCTCTGAATGAAGTTTTAACAACTATAACTTGATGCATCTTCCTTCCATGGATCTCAATGCATGTCTTCTCAGAGCAGCTCGGCTACAGTATTTACTTAAATGTCAGGTGTGAACAGGGACTTGTCTCACATCACTTGTCTACGTAAGTAGCGTATTTTCCGCCATACATGTTGCTCCACCCTATAAGTCACATCAGTCTATATTTGTCTAATAAAGTGGAAAAATCCATAAATATGTTTCTTCACCGTATACGTTGCATCTATTATGCGTCACTGCTGATGCGTCGCGTTTGTTACACATCACTGCTGACAACCCGGAAACGTGGGCCGGTGTTGTGCCAAAAATTGATGGACTGCCAAATGGGAGGACTTTAACAATAATTTAACAAGATTAACACTTAAAAACAATTGTTTGATTGCTCAAAATGATAGTACTGTAAAGGTGTGTCTCAGTCTAAAGTTTACTTAATACATGCACTTTAATGATCAGATCAGCTGAATTTCAAAAATATCATCGCTGCCTCAGTGCTCTGGGAGCGCGCAGAGGGAAGAAATCGGGAAGGAGGAACGCTGCTTGTTTCTTCGAAATTTAACAAGAAAAGCACCTAAACAATTATATGTTTGCTAAAAATTATAGCAAAGGTGTGTCTCAGTCTAAGGTTTGCTTAATAAATGCACTTCAATGGTCAAATTAGCTGCATTTCGCTGGGGAGGTGGAGCTGGATTAGCGGTCGGTCCAAGCAGCGAGCAGAACAAAGATGAGGAGACTATGGCAAGCCAATTGTATCATTAATTGCTGGTGAATATGCTCAGTCATCTAGGACATGGTAAATTCAAAAAAGTTCAAGAAAAAAAAACATACAGTATAACGTAAAGTATAATAAAAGTAAAGTATAGACCAAAAACATGCTTGTTAGGCTGATTGGTGACTCTAAATTGACCCTAGGTGTGAGTATGAGAGTGGATGGTTGTTTGGTGTGAGTGAGACAGGTCCCTCTTGTAAATGAGTCCCCGTGACTCAACGAGGCTAGCCTGTATAAATAAAGGTTGAATGAATGAATGAATGAATAATGGATAAATCCAGTTGTTTTTGTCTTGAACTTTTTTGAATTTGTCATTATAGCCACCTATTACATGATACAGCAGCATGTCATACTACTAGTACTAGTCTGCTGCCATCAATTGGCTGAAAGTGGTACTGCTCAATTATTATTATTATTATTATTATTATTGTCAGAATTAATGAAAACGGTCATATCTCAGCCAAAAATTGGTTCATAAACAGGGGGG
>JBBPBX010030580.1:0-18466 GCA_038048925.1 Garcialebias charrua
CCACTCTGAGAACTCCTTGCTCAACCACTGGATTGAGTCAATACAGCTGGCTGTCCTTAGAGACGGTGGCTCTGTGAGCTTATCTCTGATCCAAACTTGTGATGTTGTTCAAAGAGAATAATAGAATGCTCTGAAGAATCCAGATCTTCAGATGTCAAACACTGGCCTTTCAGCGTAGTTTTGAACTGCTGCATCTTTTGCAATACCTTTTGTTCTTTAATGTTTGCATCTTCTGTAAACTGATGCATCATAGCAAAAAACTCCTTTCTTTTCTGAGACAGCTGAAGGAGATTTTTTAGCTTTAAAAAAATCCAAGCTACAGATGTTTTTAGCTTCAGCCAGGATGAAAAGTAGGAGATGAAAAAACTGGTAGGGTTTTGGCCTCCTCAGTAACAGCATTAACAATCACCTTTTTTATTCCAGAGTCATCAGGAGGAAGTAAGTCATACTTTACCTCCAGCTTAGGCCATTTAACTTCAGAACCACACATAAACTCAGGACCATCAATCCATTTGCTGTGCTCCAAAAAGTCTCCTGCTTTCATTCCTCTTGCTGCTTCATCTGCTGGATTATCTTTCTTGAAAGTGCTGCTCTTGTTAAACTTTCTCTTCAGACTTTGAAGACGTTCTGCAATACAAAGGTTTATGGGCAGGATGGAATTTTCAGATTTAAAAGGCAAGTCAATACAATAATGTCCATTTTTTAATTGTGCAGAATTATTCATGATATTCATAAACTTAATATCTTCTCTGGACATTTCAATCTGTTCTTGGGATGTTTTTTCATTGAAATCATGATTGTGTTGTTCAATCAACATAGTTTCCAGATGTTTAACAGAAATCCTGTTTGTAGTGAAAGAATGACAGCTTGTTTTGTTCCTTTCACCCCGGAGTGGACCGTTAATGACCCATCCGAGTCTGGTCCAAGCTGCATATGGGCCTTCGTTCTGACTGTTGATCAGCTCCCACGGCCATTACTTTAGGTGCGTCGGTACCAATGAGCAGATCTACATCGGCATCTATGTTGTGGAGCTTGATGCTTTGCAGGTACGGCCACTTGTCAATGTCCTCCTGTTGTGGAATATTTATCTTTGAAACGGGCATTAATTTCTGTCATAACGTCTGGAAGTTCAATAAAATCATTTTTATCGAGTGCTGCTACTTGGAGTCCAGATATGATGTTCGTACTCACAATGGGCCTCATGCAAGAACCGTTCGTACGCACAGATTTGTTCTTAAACTGTGCGTACGAGTGATTTAGGATCATTTGTGGCATCCAACAATGTTTTCGTATCCTAAGATTTTTTTCAGATACGAACAAAATTTACGTGTGGTCCAGAGCTGTCGTATATTTTAGGAGCGTCAGTCTGCTGTCATCCAGACGGATTTCCTTCACTAATAACTTCATATTTCGTTATTTAGACAATATTCTGGTTCAGATCAGGGGGGCCGTTCCTCCCAACCACACCCCTCCAGGTCTCACTGTCATTGCCCACGTGAGCGTTGAAGTCCCCCAGTAGAACAAGGGAGTCCCCAGGAGGCGCACTCTCCAATACCCCCTCCAAGGACTCCAAAAAGGGTGGGTAGTCTGAGCTGCCGTTTGGTGCATAGGCACAAACAACAGTCAGAGCCCGTCCCCCCACACGTAGGCGAAGGGAGGCTACCCTCTCGTTCACCGGGGTGAACCCCAACGTACAGGCACCAAGATGGGGGGCAACCAGTATGCCCACTCCTGCTCGGCGCCTCTCACCAGGGGCAACTCCAGAGTGGAAGAGTGTCCAACCCCTCTCAAGGAAACTGGTTCCAGAGCCATGCGTTGAGGTGAGTCCGACTATTTCTAGCCGGAACCTCTCAACCTCACACACTAGCTCAGGCTCCTTCCCCACCAGAGAGGTGACATTCCATGTCCCAATGGCCAGCTTCTGTAGCCGAGGATCAGACCGCCAGGGTCCCCGCCCTCGGCCACCACCCATCCCACATTGCACCCGACCCCTTTGGCCCCTCCCACAGGTGGTGAGCCCATGGGAAGGGGGACCCACGTCTCCTCTTCGGGCTGTGCCCGGCCGGGCTCCATGGGTAAAAGCCCGGCCACCAGGCGCTCGCCAGCGTGCCCCACCTCCGGGCCTGGCTCCAGAGTGGGGCCCCGGTGACCCGCGTCCGGGCGAGGGAAAACTTAGTCCATTAATTGTACTCATCATAAGGGTGTCCATATGTGCTCTTGGCACCAGGACACCCTAGGTCGCAGTTCGATGATCGACTTTGTTGTCGTCTCATCTGATCTGCGGCCGCATGTCTTGGACACTCGGGTGAGGAGAGGGGCGGAGCTGTCTACTGACCACTACCTGGTGGTGAGTTGGCTCCGATGGTGGGGGAGGATGCCGGTCAGACCTGGCAGACCCAAACGTATCGTGAGGGTCTGCTGGGAACGTCTGGCAGAGTCTCCCGTAAGACGGAGCTTTAACTCCCACCTCCGGGAGAGCTTTGAACACGTTCCGAGGGAGGCGGGGGACATGGAGTCCGAGTGGGCCGTGTTCCGCGCCTCTATTGTCGAGGCAGCTTATCGGAGCTGTGGCCGCAAGGTTGTTGGTGCCTGTCGAGGTGGCAACCCTCGAACCCGGTGGTGGACACCGGCAGTGAGGGATGCTGTCAGGCTGAAGAAGGAGTCCTATTCCCAGCCAGCATGCATAGTTGGGCCCCACATGGGGTTATTGTGGGCTACTTGGGTAACGAGTGGGCATGGGATTTATCTGGGCTAACTGCATGAGACCCATATGGTTATCCCATAAAGGAACCCATTTTGTTGGCCCTGTTGGGCTAAATATATGGGTCCTATACAGCATTAATGTGGGCTAACTGGCAATGGGACAGAAATGGGCTATTTTACATGGGACCCATGTGGTTTTAGTATAATGGGCCCAGCATGGGAAGCCCATGTGGGCAGACTGCATTTACCCCAAGTGGTATAAGAGTGGGCTGACCTTACATGGGTTGAACCTGGGCATGTATATATAGGTCCCAGTTCATTTGTATGTGGGCTAACTGGGAATGGGACAGAAATGGGCAATACTATATGGGACCCATGTGGTTTCGGTATAATGGGCCCAGCATGGGAAGCACATGTGGGCTAACTGTATTTACCCCAATTGGGATAAGTGTGGGCTGACCTTACATGGGTTGAACCTGGGCATAGATATATAGGCCCCAGTTCAATTTTATTTGGGCTAACTGGGAATGGGACAGATATGTGAATCAGTATATGGGACCCATGTGATTTTAGTATAATGTGCCCAGCATGGGAAGCCCATGTGGGCTAACTGTATTTATCCCAAGTGGTATAAATGTGGGATCACCTTACATGGGTTCAACCTGGGCATGGATATATAGGGCCCAGTACATTTTTATGTGGGCTAACTGGGAATGGGACAGAAATGGGCATCATTATATGGGACCCATGTGGTTTTAGTATAATGGTCACAGTATGAGAAGCCCATGTGTGCTAACTGTATTGACCCCAAGTGGGATAAGTGTCAGATGACCTTACATGGGTTCAGCCTTGGCATGGATATATAGGCCCCAGTTCATTTTTATGTGGGCTAACTGGGAATGGGACAGAAATGGGCATTATTATATGGGACCCATGTGGTTTTAGTATAATGGGTCCATCATGGGAAGCCCTTATGGGCTAACTGTATTTACCCCCATTGGGATAAGTGTGGGCTGACCTTACATGGGTTGAACCTGGGCATAGATATATTGGCCCCAGTTGAATTTTATTTGGGCTAACTGGGAATGGGACAGATATGCACATCTGTATATGGGACCCATGTGATTTTAGTATAATGTGCCCAGCATGGGAAGCCCATGAGGGCTAACTGTATTTATCCCAAGTGGTATAAATGTGGGATCACCTTACATGGGTTTAACCTGAGCATGGATATATAGGAACCAGTACATTTTTATGTGGGCTAACTGGCAATGGGACAGAAATGGGCAATTTATATGGGACCCATGTGGTACATGCATACTCATCCACCCGGTCTCTACGGTCACAGAACAGTCATCTACTTCACATTCCGAGAACCAAGTTAAGGACCATGGGAGACCGGGCTTTCAGTGTGGCTGCCCCCCGCCTGTGGAACTCTCTTCCTGACTGCCTAAGAGCTCCACAGTCACTGGTTGACTTTAAGAGCGGCTTGAAGACCTTTCTTTTTAACCAAGCATACTCTGCCTCCTCATGATTCTATCTTTGATCTTAGTTGATACTGTTATTGATTTTATTTGTTTTATTACTTGTTTTATTGACATTTAATTCTGTTGCACTTTGTAGCACTTTGAGATTTTCATTAATGAAAAGTGCGTTATAAATTGAATTCATTATTATTATTATTAGTAGTAGTATAATGGGCCCTGCATGGGAAGCCCATGTGGGCAGACTGTATTTACCCCAAGTGGTATAAGAGTGGGTTGACCTTTCATGGGTTGAACCTGGGCATGAATGTATAGGTCCCAGTTCGTGTTTATGTGGGATAACTGCGAATTGGACAGAAATGGACATTATTATATGGGACCCATGTGGTTTTAGTATAATGGCCCCAGCATGGGAAGCCCTTATGGGCTAACTTTATTTACCCCAAGTGGGCTAAATGTGGGATGACCTTACATGGCTTCAACTTGGGCATGTATATATAGGCCCCAGTTCATTTTTATGTGGGCTAACTGGGAATGGGACAGAAATGGGCAATATTATATGGGACCCATGTGGTTTCGGTATAATGGGTCCAGCATGGGAAGCACATGTGGGCTAACTGTATTTACCCCAATTGGGATAAGTGTGGGCTGACCTTACATGGGTTGAACCTGGGCATAGATATATTGGTCCCAGTTCGTGTTTATGTGGGATAACTTCGAATGGGACAGACATGGACATTATTATATGGGACCCATGTGGTTTTAGTATAATGGCCCCAGCATGGGAAGCCCTTATGGGCTAACTGTATTTAACCCAAGTGGGCTAAATGTGGGATGACCTTACATGGCTTCAACCTGGGCATGTATATTTAGGCCCCAGTTCATTTTTATGTGGGCTAACTGGGAATGAGACAGAAAAGGGCAATATTATATGGTACCCATGTGGTTTTAGTATAATGGGCCCTGCATGGGAAGCCCATGTGGGCAGACTGTATTTACCCCAAGTGGTATAAGAGTGGGCTGACCTTACATGGGTTGAACCTGGGCATGAATGTAGAGGTCCCAGTTCGTGTTTATGTGGGATAAGTGCGAATGGGACAGAAATGGACATTATTATATGGGACCCATGTGGTTTTAGTATAATGGGTCCAGGATGGGAAGCCCTTATGGGCTAACTGTATTTACCCCAAGTGGGCTAAATGTGGGATGACCTTACATGGCTTCAACCTGGGCATGTATATATAGGCCCCAGTTCATTTTTATGTGGGCTAACTGGGAATGGGACAGAAATGGGCAATATTATAAGGGACCCATGTGGTTTCGGTATAATGGGTCCAGCATGGGAAGCACATGTGGGCTAACTGTATTTACCCCAATTGGGCTAAATGTGGGATGACCTTACATGGCTTCAACCTGGGCATGTATATATAGGCCCCAGCTCATTTTTACGTGGGCTAACTGGGAATGGGACAGATATGTCCAGTCCTCACATCCTTCTACAGGTGTGCAGTGGAGAGCATCCTGTGCTCCAGCATCAATGTGTGGCATGGAGGCTAAACAGCTGCAGAAAGAAAAGCTTTGCAGAGAGGGGGGAAGGCTGCACAGAAGTCTGCTGGAGTCAGTCTCCCCACCATCACAGACATTTACACTTCGAGATGCAGGAAAAAAGCCACCTGCATCATGAAAGACCCCACTCACCCAGCACACACACTCTTTGCCCCACTCCCCTCAGGACGGAGGTTGAGGAGCATCAAATGTAGAACCACTAGACTGAGGAACAGCTTCTACCCTGAGGCTGTTAGACTCATGAATAAATAAATAATAAGAATAATCACTGTGAAATATCACATCATGCTGATGCTGATCTGTTTTCTTGTTGCTGTGTTCATCTGTGACCATCTGCTCATAAAGACTCATGTTCGTGCTGCTGTTTGTAATGACGTTTTTCTATTACTCTAGGGCTTAGTGTATTTCTAGTTGGATGTTTTTCTTAGTTCATATCCTAGATGTTATTACAGTTTTTCTCTTACATTTTGTTGTTGGATGTAACTGGGACCCTGTGTACATAATCTCATTTCATCACATGTACTACATGCGGTGCAAATGACATACATAGGACCCATGTGATTTTAGTATAATGTGCCCAGCATGGGAAGCCCATGTGGGCTAACTGTATTCATCCCAAGTGGTATAAATGTGGGATCAACAGATACAGATGTAAACTATGCATTGAATTTATAAATTCAATGTATAGTTTAAATCTGTATCTGTTGATCAAAACCAACAAGAATTAAAACTCATAGTGCCACAATCAAAAACGAAACTAAAAAACGGGGAGTGAACTGTGTTGATTTCCCATCATGCTTAGCGGTATATTAGTGTTCAATTATAGTTTAAATCTGTATCTGTTGATCAAAGCCAACAAGAAATACAACTCATAGTGCCACAATCAAAAAGGAAACTAAAAAACGGGGAGTGCTGTGTTGATTTCCCATAATGTTTAGCAGTATTTTAGTGTTCCGGGCTGCACCATGAGTCAGAAGGACATCTGTGTTACAGAACTGCCTCTTGTTAAAGTTTGGGTATTACTTGTTGTGAGGCCCAGAGTGTCCTTTTTGGCTTTAACTCACACAATGTTAAGACAGAAGTCACAGATTATGGTGCAATATGTGTGCTCTCTGACATACTTCATGGATCAGAAATATCGGCAGGTTGCATAGAAAAATCCGATATGTAAATTATGCTGGTAAGAACACACGTGGGTCTTTAATGGGCCTCATGTAAGTTAACCATCTGGGTCCCACTGAAAACCTCAGTCAGTGCCTTAAAAATGTATGGGCAAACCCATGTGGGGCCACCATGGAAACCGTGGACAAACCCACTTATTACCCATATTTTTAGCCCAGTTGGGACCCAGTTTAGTCCCAGGTAGATATTCTTCAAGGCACACACATGGGTTTTACATGGGCCTCATATAAGTTAACCATCTGGGAACCACTGAAAGCCCAGTCAGGGCCCATTAAAGTCTATCTGGGCAAACCCATGTGGGGCCACCATGGAAACTGTGGACAAACCCACTTATTACCCATATTTTTAGCCCAGTTGGGACCCAGTTTAGTCCCAGGTAGATATTCTTCAAGGCACACACATGGGTTTTACATGGGCCTCATATAAGTTAACCATCTGGGAACCACTGAAAGCCCAGTCAGGGCCCATTAAAGTCTATCTGGGCAAACCCATGTGGGGCCACCATGGAAACTGTGGACAAACCCACTTATTACCCATATTTTTAGCCCAGTTGGGACCCAGTTTAGTCCCAGGTAGATATTCTTCAAGGTACACATATGGGTTTTACATGGGTCTCATTTAAGTTAAACATGTGAGTCCCACTGAAAACCCAGTCAGGGCCCATTAAAATCTATCTGGGCAAACCCATGTGGGGCCACCATGGAAACCGTGGACAAAACCTTTTGGGACTCATGTTTTTTGCACATATGTATACCATATGGGGCCTACCTGTGCATGCTGGCTGGGACGGTACTTCATCTAGCTAACTAACAGTCACCAATGTCATGCCACAAGGCTCAGTTTTAGGTCCCACTCTTTTTGCAATTTACAGTATATGAATAATGTAGGTCTAAACATTCCAGATGCATTGTTGCATCTCTATGCTGATGACTTTGGAGTAAGGAGGCCATCTTTGTGAAAAGAAACCGTCCATCATTAAACAGAGGTGGAGGCCTCCGGGTTCAACTGTCCCCCACTTACAATGCTGTTATTGCTAGTATCACTCAGCCCTCTGTGAATAGCAAACAACCATCAGGGTGTTAACGATCCATCGTCAGGCTGATGGTCCTCCTTGATCATGTGAGCAGCTGGTTTCGGCTGTCATCAGCCAACTGGTTGATCCACTGTGGGAGGGTGCTATTTATAAGACTGAGCTGAACACAGCTTCTCAGACTGAGGAAGTCTTTCGGACGAAAGACGAAACGTTTCTACAGTTTTTTTTTTGCTTTGTTTTTGTTTTTTGAATGTCCAGAGGACCAGACTTGGCTTTTTTGGATTTTTCTACCTGGATTATTGAGCATGCATCAGGGTATGCTGATGACTGTTGTTCATTGCCGAGCTAACATAGTTGCCATGGTTTTCCAGCTTCTACAGTCTGAATTTGACATAATCCAGTCAGACTTATTCCATCTCAAGCTGGTGCTGAATGTTGATCAAACCAAAGGGATGTTGTTTTCCAACAGAAAGTCAGTGCCAGCAACTCTTCCTCCTATCTCATCCATGCATGGTGTTGCTATTGAGTTTGTAGACTCTTACAAATACTTGGAAACTTTGGTCGATGCACATCTCTCTTTTAAACCACAAATCGAAAACTTGATAAAGAAACTGAAATTAAAATTGGGTTTCTTTTTCAAAAATAGATCTTGTTTAACTCTGAACACCAGAAAACGCCTTGTAGCCTTAACGTTCCTTCCAGCCATTGACTATGGTAACTACCATACCACTGCACCCTGTACTCCTTGGTCAGTTGGTTATCTAGGCTCTCACACTGGTACATGTTCATCTATAAATCCCTCCTTGGTCTGCTGCCTTCTTATATCTCTTCCCACTTGTCACATCGTTAGTGCAGTTACAACGTGCACTCTCAGGCCATCATTACCTGCAGCGTTCTCTCAGTATGGACTGAACTTGGCAAAAAGGCCTTTTCCTACTCAGCTCCTGCACCTGGAACACCTTGCAATAGGAACTGAAGTTGTCCACCTTGATATCTTTAAGGGGTTTGAAACATTTGATAACGTCAATTAAAAAATCAAAGCAAATATGTTCTTGTTTTTTGTATTTCACCGTTTTACGGCACCCTGATTTATTGTTTTGTATACTATTCTTTTAACTGCGTTTTTACTATTGTTGTCATTGTCTACTGTTTTGTTGTCTATACTTTATGTTCTGTCGGGAACAGGTTGTATGAGATCCCTGCGGCTCAATGAGGCTAGCCTGTATAAATAAAGGTTTAATGAAAAATTAGATATTAAAGTCCTTTTAAGACTATTAAAAACATGATTAAATTCAGGATTTGGAATGTAGAATCAGAGAGTTGATCAAGAAATTAAATTACTGGCATATTGATTACGGTGGGCAGATTTTCGCAGGTAAAATATGTTAACTGTAGGATTTATACTTGTAGAGAATAAAGAGATAAAAGTAGACCCACACCAGCTGTATCTCTCACCACGGAAATCTCCAGAGTAGAATAAGGTTCAGCCCCTCTCAAGGAAATCGATTCCGGAGCCCACGCCGTGCGTCGAGGTGAGACCAACTACATCTAGTTGGTACCTTGTACTGTAATCTCATGCACAAGCTCATACTCCTTCCCCACCAGAGAGGTTACATTCTATGTCCTTAGAGCCAGCTTTGGAAAGCCTGGGTCAGAGTACCAATGCCCCGTATTCTGCCACTTCGCGTGGATTCATGCATCCAACTGCCACCTTCCTGCAGGTGATGAACCCACAGGAAGGCAAACCCATGCTGCTTGACACATTTTAACACTTTCAACATCTACATGAATATGGAATCCCCATTATTATGACTATCAGTATTCAATAAGTCTTTTACTTTACTTATTCTTATTTTTCATCCATTCAACATTTATTTATACAGGTTAGTCCCATTGAGCCTCGGGGACTCATTTACAAGAGAGACCTGAATTTTTAACAAAGAGTGACAGTGGACAACAACAACAACAACAACTACAACAATAGACAATCATAAAAGATGCATACTTTTTTAAAACAATTTAAAATAAAATGGCAACCAAAATGACAATCAAAAGTAAAAGTAGCGGAAAAAAAACAGCTAGCAGAAAAACTAAAAACAGGAGCATGTCTGCATTGGTTTTTGCCAGGAACTTAACAGATGTTTAAATCCACTTAGAGAGGAAACAGGAGCGGAGTAGGAGATGCTCTTTTGCCTAGTTCAGTCCACACTGCATGTAATAATGTACTGAGTGTAATGTCCTAACTACTTTATACTAACATAAGGTTTTAAAATAGTGATGTTTTGGAGTACAGTAATTAACTGTTTTATTTTCGTTTCTGATGTGTTTATTATCTCAGAAATGGAATAAAAGACCCATTTGTTGAGAAATGACTGCTTGGTCTAGTTTCTCCTGCAGTCTGCAAGTTCAGTAACAGGTTTATATTTAAAAGCACAGTCAGGTTACATTGCAAGGATGTGAAATTTTCATTCATTCAACCTTTATTTAGGCAGGTTAATCCCATTGAGCCTCGAGGACTCATTTTAAGAGAGATTTGGCTACAAACAATGAATGATGACAACAGCAACAGTAGATTTTCCTTGGACAATCAACAATAGACAAACATAAGAGAGGCATACAGATTTTTTTAACAAGTTAAAACAAAGATATCAAAGTAGCAAAACAGACAGATTATAAGGTAGATGTAGAAAATCAAAAACAGGAACATATCTGCATTGGTTTTTGCCAGGATTCCAACAGATTCTTAAAACCATTTAGAGAGGTCAAGGTCGAGAGCTTCAGATCTTTTTGTAAGATATTCCAGGAAGCAGGAGCAGAGTAGGAGAAGGCCCTTTTGCCAAGTTCAGTCCTCACTGACGGAACACTGCAGGTAATCATGTCCTGAGAGCGCACGCTGTAGCTGCACTCACGCAGAGACATGTAGGAGGAGATGTATGAGGGCAGCAGACCAAGAAGTGATTTAAAGATGAAAATGTACCAGTGGAAAAGTCTGTGTGAAGTTAATGATGTCCAGTTAACCAGTGAATACTGGGTGCAGTGATGGGTACAATGATCACAACCAGTTATGAATCTTAGTCCACCATGATAGACAGCATCCAACATCTGCAGGGTGCTTGTAGGAGCGTTCATGTAGATAATGTCACCATAATCAATGGAGGGAAGTAAAGTCAAAGATATAAGGCATTTCCTAGCATTCAGTGTTCGACATAGCCTGGTTAAAACCAGACCCTTGTCCTTCACTTCGCTTCAGACTAGGGTCTGAACTTTCTCCAGTGACAACCAATTCTTGCTGGAGGCGTGGGCTCTGCTGATGGCTGCTCCCCTGTGGTCTGCTGAACTTGACTTCAGCTCCGTCTCCTGCTGAATTTTCTCTCGCTCCGTTGCATATTCTGTGTTTATATGTTAAAGCTTCAGTATGTAGCTTTTTTTATGAACATATTTCTTCACTCTGTCACTACCTCCTGACAGACTGATGTTAGCCAGGTAATCTCTGAAAAAAATAAAAAAAAATATTGTCCCCTTGCTTCTCCAGGTGGTAAATAAGCATTTCTAAAAAGAAAAGGTGACCCGCCATTTTCCAGCCAATAAAAACAGAGTTTGTAACCAGCCAATAAAAACAGAGCTTGAATTTGAATCAGCCAATAAAAACAGAGCTTGAATTTGAAATTCAACAGACCACAAGGGGGCAGAGCCACATATGGCTCTGAGGGGGAGGGATCAGAATGCTTTGCCTGTTGAAAATATTTCTAAGTGCTGCAGTTCTACAGAAACTGCATACTGAACCTTTAATAAAACGTCCTAATAAAATAAAATAAAACCATGGATCGCTGGTCCAACACACCAGAAGACCAGGAAATCTGATGGGACTCGGGCAGCAACTTAAAACCCGAGTTTAAATCTCTCGTGACAACCTCAGTCATTTCCTTGTTCATTTCACTCAGCGGAGGGAGAGGAGGATGAGGAGGAGGAGGAGGGAGCGATGATCACTTACTTTTGGCAAAAAAAGAAAAGAAAACTCCAGATAAGGGATTAAGAAGGGGAAATTAATAAATTTGTGTCACATATAAAACAGTCCTGCATCGCTTTGAATGAGAACATGCGAATGCTCGTTGGCTGCGCGCTCCCCCGTGGTCTTCTGAACTTGACTTCAGCTCCGCCTCCTGCTGAATTTTCTCTCGCTGCCTTTGGATATTCTGTGTTTATATGTTAATAAAACGTCCTAATAAAATAAAATAAAACCATGGAGCGCTGGTCCAACACACCAGAAGACCAGGAAATCTGATGGGACTCGGGCAGCAACGTAAAACCTGACTTTAATTCTCTCGTGACAACCTGAGGCATTTCCTTGTTCATTTCACTCAGCGGAGGGTGAGGAGGAGAAGGAGGAGGGAGCGATTACTTGACTTTTGGGGAAAAAAACAAAAGAAAACTCCAGATAAGGGATTAAGAAGGGGAAATTAATAAATTTGTGTCACATATAAAACAGTCCTGCATCGCTTTGCATCGCTTTGAATGAGAACATGCGAATGCTCGCTGGCTGCGCTGGGACAGGTGGGGGCGTGGGTTAGGGGCCAAAAACTCCGCCCCTTCTGTTCTCTGATTGGTCCGGTCAAAAATCTACCGGAGAAATCGTTGTCTATGAGAGAAGTCCCAGACTGTGCAGTGAAGGGAAATGAGAATTGAGCGGAGCTGTGCAGGAAGGCGAGGGCCAGGCTATGTTAGACATGATCTGTTTCTGAAAAAAGAAATGAACGTTACTACTGTAACTACGGTTCTATGAACCCCGGATGACCGCCAGAGACGGTGCTTCAAGCACTGAATGGTCATTCTTGCGCATGGGCAGGTTGAGCAAAAATGACAACAAAGTCACCCCGTGACCTGCCGGGGACACAATAGGCATGTAGCACCCGACGTTCAATCCCTCAAACTTCTCGCGAAAGCAAGGATTCCGAGGGACCAAGCACTCTGGTGGTCATCCGGGATTCATAGAACCGTAGTTACAGTAGTAACGTTCGTTCTATTTCATCCCTCCTGACCGCCAGAGGCGGTGCTTCAAGCACTGGATGACGTATGCCAACATGGTCACGAGGAATCGCAACGTTCAAGGAACGACTACCACGCACTCACCTTAATGTGACGGAGAGTATGCTGCTCCAGGACTCCTTGAAGGTGATGGGGCGCAGCCACATTCACCCTGTAAAACAGAGTAAAGGTACTCGGTGATGTCCAGGAGGCCGCACGGCATATAATGTCCAACGGTACCCCTGTCATGGCAGTAAACGAGGTCGACATGCCCCTCGTAGAATGGCACTTCACTCCCGCTGGCAGTGGTTGGTCCTGCAAGGCATAAGCTTTGGAGATCAAATCCACAACCCAGTGTGCCAGTCGCTGCTTAGAAAGTGCCTGACCTATCCTTGAGCCGGCGTAGCAAACAAAAAGCCATTTGTCTTCCGGAAGGGTGCCGTAGCATCGATATATGCCTCAAAGGCACGAACAGGGCACAGATGTTCAGAGGAACCTCCGGTGTCAAACCGGGCAAAATGGAGCGTTTGGGTACTACCTGCTGGCAGGGACACTTTAGGCCTAAATGCCACATCAGGCCACAGCGTGACACCTGAGCCATCAGGGTTCCACCGGCAACAAGGCTCGGCTATCGAGAGAGCCTGCAATTCCCCAACATGTTTTGCGGAAACCATCGCCAAAAGGAACACCGTCTTCAGTGAGAGCCATTTGAGGTCTGCAGATGCCAGGGGTTCAAATGGGAGGGACCGAAGAGCCTCAAGCACCAGAGAAAGGTCCCATGCTGGTGCCACAGGGCGGTTGGGTGGGTGGGTGCAAATGCCGAGCACCTCTCAAAAACAGTACAACGTCCTTGTCTCGGCCCACCAAACAACCATTCAGGCCGATATGCCAACAGGAAATGGCAGCCACATATACCTTCAAGGTAGATGGGACCATCCTCGATCCAGTAATGCTTGCAGGAAGGTCAGTATGTCAGAGACTGAATACTGTACCAGATCCTGCCCTTTATCGCAGCACCAGGTCACAAAAGCACTTATTAGCATAGATGGCCCGCATGGATGGCACCTACACATTAACCATTGTACGTCCTACTGACCCGGTGTGTCCTGAAAAAATGGGCCCTTGCTCTGCAGGGGCCAGACTCAGAGCTTGAGCCGGTCCGGTTCGGGGTGCAAAATCCGACCGTCCATCTGGGAAAGAAGATCCCTCCTGGAGGGGAGACGCATCGGTGAGCCGGAGCTGAGTTCGCGCAGTAGAGGGAACCAAGTCCTTCCTGGCCTGAAGGGGTCCACCAGCAGAACCTTGTGCCCCTCCTGACAAACCCATAGGACGGTCTGAAAAGTAGGCTGAATGATGAAAAAGCATAAAGGAGAGTCCGGGGCCAGTTGTGTGCCAGCGCATCGTGGCCCAGAGAGCTGCTGTCAGCCAAGGAGATCCAAAGGGGGCAGTGAAATGCAACCTTTGAGGCAAAGAGGTCCACCTTCCGCTCTGCCAGATCCTCTCCACCACCTCTTGGGGAAGCTCCACTCTCCTGGGAGCGGCTTCTAACGAGATAGAAAATCTGCTGGCACGTTCTGTAGCCCCAGGATGTAGGCTGTTCTAGAGGTATGGAGCAGTCCAGGTCAGAAGTCATCAAGTCAAGCACAACAGTTTAGGCATATAACGGTACTAGTGGGTGTACCGAACCGTTTCGGTACAGCACGTTCGGTTCGGTCCACCTGCATACCATTTCGGTTATTTTTTCTCTCATTGAACGTTAATATATGCACCGCAGAACAAAATTTCCTGGGCGCGTTTCAGCACGGAGCTATTATTGCGAAGCATGCGCAGCTCGCGCAGCCTTTAGCCGTTAGCTTCTCACTGCGGTCTCCTGTTTGGGGAACGTTTCTTGTTAAAAGACGAGCGGCGCGCACATTCAAAGCTGTGTGTGTGGACTTTGTTTCATGAAGAGACTGGCTCTGCAGCAGACAGCACGTCTCACGTGAACGCGCTTGAAACTACGTCATCGGAATGTGAACGAGCAGCTTGCAACAGCGCTAACAACAGCTGCATTTAAACTACTTTTATCAGGTAAATCATATCAGTCCAGAGCAATAACACAAACTGTGAGTTTTTAAATATCTGAATGTAAGTCTGAATGTTGTTATTATGCGCAGGCTTTAAAGTTATTGATCCTCGCTATGAACATCCATCACTCAAAAAGTTCAGAACTTTATGAAAAAACAAAAACTGATGTCAACAAGCCCTGGAGCAAAGCCCTGCCCTAATGATGAGTGAGAGATTCAACCGTTCAAGAATAGGTAATGTATTGTTCTTTTATTATTATTATCTGTGGAATGTTCTGGAGAGTGATGTTAAAAATGCAAAATCAATGTATACATTTAAGAAAAAGGTCAAAAAGGACTTGCTCAAAAACTATATATGATGTAGCTTAGTGTGTTTGTGTATTACAGTTAGAAAAATTAAGTAGTTATTCATTTTGTGATGTAGTTTGAAGGTTATCATTGTTTGAACAAACTGTGAAATAAGGGGCAGATATAATAAGATTTCATCTTCTTTCTGCTCCTTTCATTTTATCCTACTTGTATTCTTGTATCTGATGAAACTGTTTTGTATTGTTCTTTTAAAATGAATGAATAAACATCAAATCAAATCAAAATTATCTAAATAATCTTTTTTATTCAAAATCATAATCTTATTAACTTTTTTTTTTATTGTGTTTTATTTCCAGTCTGGGACAGACATCCACCAGAGATCACCTGCAGCTAAGAAGTGTGTGATGACTGAACTGAACTCTGAACTTTTCCAGCACCTGTCCCACCAAGAAGAAGTTGTGAGTACAGTAATGAGGACAAATACAGCCACACTGATGCTACTGGACAAAAACTTGATTAGTTAGATTGTAAACAGTCTGTTGCTGCTTATTGTTCTGACTGTTATTGTATTTATTAAGATTTTTTATTATTGTTAAAATAGTTTTATTGTAGAGTGCTGTTTATTTAAAATATCATCCAAATGGGTCACTTTTATTTATTACTACCGGTACAATACTGTACAGTACAAACGTATTTTTGGCATATTTTCAAAAGAAACATTTTGTAAGTCTTTATTTTGTCCTTTTTTTTTTGTACCGAAAATAAACCGAACCGAGCCCTCCTTGTAGTTGAACCGAACCGAAATGTGATTTTAGCGTACCGTTACACCCCTACAATAGTTTCCTTGTCCTGGTTCCCCCCTGGTGGTTGATGTGAAAAACCACAGTGGTGTTGTCTGACCTCACAAAGCACATGCTGATTTTGCAAGTCTGGAAGAAATCTCCGAAGGGCCAGAAGCACAGCCTGTAATTCCAGGACATTGATGTGCTCCCTGCTCTGCCACTGGGACCATGTCCCCTGTGCCATGTGACCCCGCCAGATGGCACTCCAGCCCATGGAGAATGCATCTGTAAACACAACTTCCCAGTGGCACGGGAGGGAACCGAGCGGGACCCCCACTGTCTTAAACATCCTCACCCTCCATTGGGACAGAGATTGGAGACACTGAGGGCTCATCCGAAGTTTTTTGAAATGATGAGTGTTCCGTGAGGAGTCTAAATTCAAGCCGTTCAGCCACATCTGAAGGGGCAGCCCCAAGGGCACCCCGGCGCATGCAGCTGTAAGCATCCCTAGAAGTCGAAGATACCACACCAGAGGCGGTGCCATGCTGCGCCTGACCTGCTCGGGTGATGGGCAAGCAGTCATTGAGATGGAATCCATGGCTATGCCCAGGAAGATGGTCTCCTGTGAGGGAGTCAGATTGCTTTTATCTATGTTCACCTGCAAGCCCAAGCGTCCCACATGCTGGAACACTAATCGGGTATCTCGAACCGCCTGATCCTGCGTTGTGGCATGAATGAGCCAGTCGTCCAGATACGGGAGGATCTTTAGGCCTTGTGCCTGTAGAGGGGAGAGGGTAGCTGCGACGCATCGGGTGAACACCCTGGGAGACAGCGAAAGACCGAACGGGAGGATCCTGAATTGAAAGTGCTGCCCTTGAAAAGCAAATCGAAGAAACTGCCAACGGGGTGGCGTGATTGGAAAATGGAAATAAGCATCCCTGAGATCTATGGAAGTGAACCAATCACCCGGGGAAATCACCCGCAACACGTCCTTGTTGGTCACCATATGGAAAGGCATGACCTTAAAGTATACATTCAGGTCCCTGAGGTCCAGAACCAGACTTAGACCCCCGGACTTATTCTGATCTAGAAAATATGTGGAATAAAAACCCCTTGGATCCAGCAGGGGGTCCACAGGCACTATAGCTCCCTTGGCCAGCAAGGTGCTGATTTCTTTGTTCAGTGCCTACGCCTTCACCGGGTCGCGGATCACAGTCATCCTAACTCGGCCAGGGACGGGTGACTGGCAACGGAATTGAAGACGATACCCCCAGGACAGGGTGGGCAACGCCCACAAGTCTGGGGTGTGGGCAACCCAGTAGCTGAGCTGTCCCGGGGTAAAATAACCAACCACCGGCCCTAAGGTCTCATCTGCGGGCCCCCGACCCCTTGAAGGCCTGGGAGGACGCCGGCTAGACTGTGCCACTTGAAAGGTGAGAGATGGCCTTGCCTCAGCTGGGTCACGAGCCTGACTTCTCTGACCTGGAGCAGGTCTCTGGGCCAATCTCCGACCCTGCGTTGGGCCTTGAGGCTCAATGGAAGAAGGAGATGGGAGCGAGGACCTCCATGAGGGACCTGCTACTATCCAAGTGCCAGCTGGTTGGCGATCACGTCTGTGAAGCCCTGCCAGCTGCTGCCTTGTCCGAGACGCCTGAGCCATACGGTCCAAGGCGTCCAATGCCGCAGAACCAAAAAGTTCCCTTGGAACTATAAGTCCCGGACGGTTCTCCTACAAGGCTCAGTAAGTGGTGACTGCGCCAGCCACACCTGGCGGTGAGCACGCACCAGCGTGGAGAGTGTACGACCAATCTCCCTTGTCATGAAAGCAAAGGCCTACAGAGATCTATCAACCAGGCCTTGCGTGGGGTGGTCCAGTGGAACAGATTCCAAAGAGGAAGACAGGGCCAACATAAGATGAGAAAGAGAGTTCCCAATCCGGCCCATGCGGGCCCCAGAATCATAGGCCTTGCAGACAAGGTCATCAGTAATACGGCACTGAGGCGGTGGACAACGGGCATTGGGCCGCAAGGCCTCATCAGGAGGGAAAATAAGAGAGGCAATGCTCGGTTCCACCGTAGGCATCTGTCCCAAGCCAACCTTGGGTGCCTCCTGCATGGTCGCCAGGGCCCTGCCATCCCTTGTCTAACGCGAAAACGACTTGGTGTCAGACTAGCAAGCATGTAGTTCCCGTATACAGGTAGTCCTCGGGTTACGACGGTCTCAAGTTATGATGTTTCGTGGTTACGGCGCATCTCCCATTAAAAAAATCATTTTGAAAAGCCGAGTTACGCAAATTCCGGTTTTACGTCATAAACGTAA
>JBBPBX010030581.1:11104-35098 GCA_038048925.1 Garcialebias charrua
AGCTGGATAATGTGCTGGATAAACGTGGGAATGTGCTGGATAATGTGAAGAAACTTGAAGACGTTCAAGTGGAAAGATTATTTTTACTTTTTTAACCTTTTTCTGTTGTCCCTCCCCCCATCCCCCAATGCTGTTATTGCATGAGCACCCTGTGAGTCATCAAGGCCTCTAATGACCGTCAGGCTGATGTTTCTCATTTACATGTGAACAAACTGTTTTGATTGACATTGTTAAACCTGTTTGTCCAGTAAGTGGTGGAACTGAAACTGAGGCTTGGGGTTAGGGTTAAACTCTCATTAGGCGTGTTTCCATCAAGGTTTCTAGGTGCGCATTATGAAGCATCGCATCAGAAAAGCTAAATGGAAACGGCATAATTCGAGTTAACTTCCTCTAAGTCGCTCTAAAGTTTATACGCTCGCTTGAGGTAGTTTTTGGGGAGTCGATTCAGAGCTGAGTCGGCTAAACGACAGATGGAAACAGATTAGCCGACTCAGTTCTGCCGCAGCGAACATTCACGTCACGTGACTGATCAGCTGTTTCCGCTCCGGACAACATGTAACATCGCTAAAACTAGTTGGCATGACAGAATAAATACAACTTGCCCGATAGCAACACATACCTGAAATATTCTCTCCATTTTGCCGAGATGTCTGTTTTCAAACGCTACTTCCTGTTTACTGTGGAAGTGCGTAACGCTGACGTCTGACGTATGGCGCTGACGTGTGACGTAATGACGCTGACGTCTGACGTAGAGACGCTTTGCGTGGCATTGCAGATGCGCTTCAAGCCAGTTTAATGGAAACACTTCTGATCCTCATAATTTTAATTTACATTTTAGCGAAATTTTCTAAAATTCGCTCAAAAATCGAATTTAAATTGGATGGAAACATAGCTATTGACAATGGCAAAAAACATTTATTCTGTTCCTAAATCTACTCTTTGGAGACGAACTCATCTTGTTGCCAAGCGGAAATTTAAGTGTTTAGATGATGACCAAGATGATTCTCAAGATTTTGTTAAAAATTCTCCTGCATTTCAGCATGAAGTCATTGCCATGCATAGTGAACACAGTGAATCACTTGAAAGTTCTGACTCTCTTCATGATGATGGCACCAATGAACCATGCAGAAACTGTAGATATTCCTGTAAATGGGTCCTTTTCAGATGATGATCATGGCAGTATTCATTCAGACCATCATGCCAATCATTCTTATGATTTTCCCTCTGAATTGGATGTTCACATTTCACATAACTCTGAACTTGAACCAGATCGCTCAACAGATTGTTCTTCCTTACTGACGGTGAACAAGCCACCTATCAACATTTGCTGGGATGGATGTTTTTATTATTATTTATTAATCCAGTTATAGGGGAGACCCCAGCAAGGCACTGTGCATTTTCCAGATTGCCTTTGCATATGACTAATTACTCTTTTTTGTTTTTGTTTGTTTTTTTGCAAATGCAGATGGAATCATGAATGGGGATTCTGCGGCAAGAGAGGATTTTATAAGGACTCATGCTGCAGAGCATTTAAAACATGCAAAAAGGGTAGAGGACATGCGCTCACACTGGACAATTAAAACGTGTCACAAAGAAGTGGAGGTGGGGCTTTCACACTGGACATTTAATGCACCACAAAGAAGTGGACACTGGACATTTAATGCACCACAAAGAAGTGGAGGTGAGGCTTTCACACTGGACATTTAATGCACCACAAAGAAGTGGACACTGGACATTTAATGCACCACAAGAAGTGGAGGTGGAGGGTCACACAGGACATTTAAAATGTGCCACAAAGAAGTGGAGGACACGGGCTCACACAGAACTGAGGAACACATTTTTTGGGGGGAGAGATGCAAATACAGGTGCTGGTCATAAAATTAGAATATGAAAAAGTTTATTTATTTCAGTAATTCCATTCAAAAAGTAAAACTTGTATATTATATTCATTCACACAGACTGATATATTTAAAAAAAAATTCTTAATGTTGATGATTATAACTGACAACTAATGAAAAGCCTAAATTCATTACCGGTAACAGAAAATTACATTACTTGAGATAAAAAATAAAAAAAAGGATTTTTATAGATGTTGGCCAACTGAAAAGTATGAACATGGTACCATGGTCCTTGCAAAAGGACCCCCAACTAAGTATTCAAAGATGTACATATTGTACATTTCATGTTCATAGTTCTCAGTTGGCCAACATTTATAAACATTTTTTTTTAATTAATCTCAAGTAATAGTCTAATTTTCTGAGGTACTAAATTTAGGGTTGTCATTAGTTGTTGGTTTTAATTATCAGCATTAAAAGAAATAAACTTGAAATCAGTTTAATGAAAGTTTCACTTTTTGAATGGAATTACTGAAATAAATCAACTTATTTAAAATATTATGACCAGCACACTTTTTAAACATATTTGTGGTGGGACTGTAATTTTATATAGCTTTCATATTTCTTGTGTTACTGCCAGTGTTGCAGCTATAAATCCAAAAGAAAAATGAAGGCATGTTAATAAAAAACAAAAACAAATTAATGTTAAGTACAGACCAAAGCTATGTGAGCTGTGTACTTTTAGATTTGTACTGGTACATTTTGTTTTGCCACCAGTTGATAAGCTCCCTCCAATGTAATTCTAAAGCTTTTGTTTTTTAAAGGTACCAAAGGTGGACTTTTCCATTTTATGTGTTATGCTGTTCTGTTAATCCTTTAATTTATGTTAAAGAGGATAAAGGAAAAATGTAAGGAGTGATTTGTAAACCTTAAACCAACGGTTTCCACCATGTTTCCTGCTGTACAATGGATGGTCAAATGTGGTTCCTAGCTTTGTTTGCCTCAACGCAGTTTTGAAGTAGATGCATTATATTTTTCATATGCATAGCATGCCATGTACAGATTCTTTTTGTACCTATTTTTGTACCTATTTTGTTACAACTGATGCCAGTTATGCATTTTTTTATTCATATACGGATTTGTTTTATATTATGATACTGATGCCTTTATGTGTAATAAACTGATTCTTTTATCATAACTTTCGACTCTGTTATTTTTAATGTTAGTACTGTAGAATTAAAGCTGCAGTATGTAGCTTTTTTTATGAACATATTTCTTCACTCTGTCACTACCTCCTGACAGACTGATGTTAGCCAGGTAATCTCTGAAAAAAAATATATATATATTGTCCCCTTGCTTCTCCAGGTGGTAAATAAGCATTTCTAAAAAGAAAAGGTGACCCACCATTTTCCAGCCAATAAAAACAGAGTTTGTAACCAGCCAATAAAAACAGAGCTTGAATTTGAATCAGCCAATAAAAACAGAGCTTGAATTTGAAATTCAACAGACCACAAGGGGGCAGAGCCACATATGGCTCTGAGGGGGAGGGATCAGAATGCTTTGCCTGTTGAAAATATTTCTAACTGCTGCAGTTCTACAGAAACTGCATACTGATAGCCAAGAGTTATTTGCACAACTACATATCATCATGATTCCACTAATAAATCTCAATTTAAAACTGTGGATTGGGAACTTGAAAAGTTTGTGTTGTCTGAACGTTGAAGGGACAGTTTCTGAACGTTCAGGGGACAGTTTCTGAACATTCAGGGGACGTTGTCTGAACGTTCGGGGGACAGTTTCTGAACATTCAGGGGACGTTCTCTGAACGTTTTATGGAGTTTCATTTGGACGTTCAGTGAACGTTTTCTGCAAACGTTCAGAGGACGTTGATGACAACGTTCAGAGGACATTGTCTGAACGTTCAATGTTAGCTGGGTCTATCTATCTACTGTATCTATCCATCTATCTATCTATCTCCACCGTTATAACATTTTCTCTATTTTCTTGCCCTATTCTGATTGTTTAACCTGTTTATCTTTATTACATCTCACGAGCAGTTACAAAAGTATTTTTTTGTCTTTCTTACCATTTTATTCTCTTATTAATATTTTAAAGCAAAACCTCTTCCTCCTTTCAAACATCTCTAATGTTACGTTTTAAAGACTGGCTCAAACTACAGCAGACCAAATTTGGTCATTTTTGCGTTTTGGTGTAAAATAGACATTTTTCACTCCAGAATATGACTTAAGATTGATTTTTTTTTTTTTTTAATCGGACTTTATGAACATACAAGAAATATAAGTTTGAAATAAACCAGCTTACCCAAAGCACACAAATAAACACCTATGTTGGATCTGCACAGGAACATGTTTCCAAACGTCTTCATCTTTAACTTTTTGTAAATTTGCTTCATTCATTTACTTTTTTGGTTTACTTTGTGGAGTAATTGAAACCAGAGCTGGCTCTGTGCTGCCACCTGCTGGTCACATTCAGATACGTTGCTCTATACCAAAACAAACAACAGTTTTTACAAGAAAACATTTATTAAGTGCCGATCAAAGATTTACAACATTAGTTTTATTTGTAATACATGGATAAGAAAAACAGGAGAAAGCAGCGGTGCATCAAACCCAGCAGTAAGCCGAAGACAGAGGTTTTATTTAGATATTTTAAAACAAAAAGGCTAAAAAGATACAGAGAGCATGAACCTTGTTTGGATGTTTGCATTTCAAACCAAGAATGTCCTTCTGAATTTAAAACAATATGAGTAAATATACAAAGCTGAACTGCTCAAGAGGTTTTGTCTGTTGTGGAGGAAGGTTTGTAAAAAAATAAAAATACCATCATACACAGCAGCAGCCAGCAAGTAAAAGAAAATACAATAAAAACTAAAAATTAGAGTGAAAAACTAACAAATCTATTTACACGATCACTTCCTGTCTGACTGTGTTACACTCAAACTGGAATGTGAGCAACAAAAACTACAGTAAGTTAAATCATTTGAATAACACATTCTGTACACTGTGTTACTACGAAAATACAAAATATCAAGCCTGTTGCCTTTTTTATTTCTGTTACTGCAATAGAAAAAAAAAGGTCCACGATTGATTTAATTGTTTTTCCACTGTCAATTTTGAACGTGCACAAAAATGATCATGTTTGTTACTGTTGAGGCTGATCAGATCATTTATCATAGAAAATAGTAGGATATTTTAAAAACTCCTAGTGATCTGAAATATGTTTGTTTAGCTCTTGTGTAAAACATCAATCTTGCATTTAAGGATAAATCTTGATTTGGCGTTCATAAATCCATAAGAAGAGCTGGTGCCCAGAATGTTTTTTCATGTCGTTTTACTCCCCGTTTTACAGTAATTAGCAAAAATACTCAATGAAAACATTTGCTTCCCTACTAAGAAAAAGGTTTTGTGCAACTTGGTTGCAGTAGTTTATTTACCTGAGCTAATAAAAGGGTCAATAAGAGAAAAGTTTGCATCAGTTGGGTTTAAAAAAAAGATTATGGCGATGTAACGTACATTAGGTGGATGGTCTCAGTCACTGCGGTCACTCCTTGTTGGCTCTTTTATGGTTTTTCATGGCCGGTTATCGCTGCGAGGGTCTCTGCGATCATTGTTGCGGCCCTCGTCATCGTAGCGCTCACGGCGGTCACCGTATTTGTTCCGGCGGTCATCGTAGTCGCTGCGGCGGTCGTCGTAATCACTGCGGCGGTCATTGTAGTCGCTGCGGCGGTCGTCGTAATCCTTGCGCCGGTCATCGTAGTCACTGCGGCGGTCGTCGTAATCCTTGCGGCGGTCAGTGTAGTCGCTGCGGCGATCGTCGTAGTCACTGCGGCGGTCAGTGTAGTCGCTGCGGCGGTCGTCATAATCGCTGCGGCGATCATCGTAATCACTGCGGCGGTCGTCGTAATCCTTGCTAAGCTCAACCTTTGCCTCGGCTGGCCGAATGTTGGTCTCTTGCCCATCGCCGAGGCGGCTTTCACCATTAACTGGCTCTTTGTCATGGTGTTCCTCTTCATGATTTCTGAAAAGCAGATGAATTGCAGTCAGGCATCTGGGTCGCAGAAACACCAACACTCTGCAAACATTGGTCTCAACCTATTTGGTTTTATGAGTGGCGGATAGACAATAGAGGGTGCTAGGGTGCCGTCCCACCACTCTTCACTCACCACATAGGCTTGATAAGACATAAAAATTTAAATAAAAATGAAATAATAAAATAAAAAATATTTTGAAATATATGTACAGGTAGTCCCCGGGTTACGACGGTCTCGAGTTATGACGTTTCGACTTTACGAACGCCTCCCATTGAAAAGCATTGCTTCAAGTTACGCCGTTTATGCGCCTTTACAGCAGGAGCTGAAATGAAACTTAGGGGAGCTGGAAACGAAACTTAGGGGAGCTTGAAACTTATAGGAGGGTGGGGGGGTTTCCACTGACGCGCTAAGTGAAACCTTACAGGAGCAGGCAGCAGGCAGACCGGAGCAGAGGGGAAGAAATGACCAGCTCCCAGTAAGAAATTAACTATTTTTCCTTCATTATGGCTCCTAAATGTATGTGGTTTTTGATAATTATGTAGGGCACTGTGTTAGGATAGGCTAAGTGCTTGGTAAAAATACAATACTGTAGGTATGAGGTGCCGTTTGGACGCATTTTCCGACTTACGACGTTTTCCGTCTTACGAACGGGCGTTGGAACGGAACTGCGTCGTAACTCGGGGACCACCTGTATATACTGTATTTTTTAGTTGTGTAAGATAACTATTATATCTTCTTCTTTTTTCGGCTTTTCCCTTTTCAGGGGTCGCCACAGCGAGTCATCCTCCACCTCACTCTGTCCTCTGCATCCTCTGTCCTCACTCCAACTACCTTCATGTCCTCTCTAACTGCATCCATATATCTCCTCTTTGGCCTCCCTCTGTGTCTTTTTCCTGGCAGCTGCATTTCTAACATCCTTCTACCAATATACCCACTGTCCCTCCTCTGGACATGTCCAAACCATCTCAGTCTGGCCTCCCTAACTTTATCTCCCAGTTGTTCAACATGTGCTGTACCTCTGATGATCTCATTCCTGATCTTATCCATCCTTGTCACTCCTAAGGAGAACCTCAGCATCTTCATTTCTGCTACTTCCAGTTCTTTCTCCTGTCTTTTTGTCAATGACACTGTCTCCAGACCATACAACATAGCTGGTCTCACCACTGTCTTGTAAACTTTTCCTTTGACCTTTGCTGACACCTTTTTGTCACAAATCACTCCTGAAACTTTTCTCCATCCACTCCATCCTGCCTGGACTCTCTTCTTCACCTCTTTACCACATTTCCCATTTTCCTGGACAGTGGACCCCAAGTACTTGAAGTCCTGCACCTTTGTGACCTCTGCTCCTTGTAGCCTCACTGTTCCACTGGCCTCCCTCTCATTCACACACATGTACTCTGTCTTACTACGGCTGACTTTCATTCAGAGTCAGAGTCAGAGAGTCTTTATTGTCATTTGCACCGCATGTGGTACATGTGATGAAAACGAGATTATGTACACGGGGTCCCAGTTACATCCAACAACAAATGCAAGAGAAAAACAGTAATAACATCTAGAATTAACTAAGAAAAACATCAACTAGTAATACACTAAGCCCTAATATAGTGGAAAAACATCATTATAAACAGCAGCACGAACATGAGTCTGTATGAGCAGATGGTCACAGATGAACACAGATGAACACAGCAACAAGAAAACAGATCAGCATCAGCATGATGTGATATTTTGCAGTGTTTATTTTTTATTTTATTTTTATTTATTCATGAGTCTAACAGCCTCAGGGTAGAAGCTGTTCCTCAGTCTAGTGGTTCTACATTTGATGCTCCTCAACCTCCGTCCTGAGGGGAGTGGGGCAAAGAGTGAGTGTGCTGGGTGAGTGAGGTCTTTCATGATGCAGGTGGCTCTTTTCCTGCATCTGGAGGTGTAAATGTCTGTGATGGTGGGGAGACTGACTCCAACAGACTTCTGTGCAGCCTTCACCACTCTCTGTAGAGCTTTCCTCTCTTCAACTGTGCAGCCTCCATGCCACACGTTGATGCTGGAGCACAGGATGCTCTCCACTGCACACCTGTAGAAGGAGGTGAGAACTGGGCTGCTCAGACCAGCACGTCTCAGCCGTCTGAGGAAGTAGAGTCTCTGATGACCTTTCTTGATCAGGCTGGTGGTGTTGTTGCTCCAGCTGAGGTTATCATTCATGTGTACACCCAAGTATTTGTAGCTGGAGACCACTTCCACTGCAGACCCACCTATTTTCAGTGGGGCGTGGGTGTGTTTGTTCCTTCTGAAGTCCACAATCATCTCCTTTGTCTTCTTCACATTCATGTGAAGATTATTCTCTTTGCACCAGCTCTCCAGGTGTTCCACCTCCTGTCTGTAGCTGGACTCATCATTGTTTGTGATGCATCCCACCACCGCTGTATCATCTGCAAACTTAACAATATGACAGCCTGGAAGTGTGGCTGTACAATCATATGTGAGCAGAGTGAACAGAAGGGGGCTCAGCACACATCCTTGAGGAGAGCCAGTGCTGAGGGTTATGGTGGAGGAGGAGAAGTTGTGGATCTTCACGGACTGTGGTCTGTCTGTTAAGAAGTCTAGTACCCAGTTACAAATGGAGGGGCTTAGTCCAAGTGTAGATAGTTTGTCTATCAGAGTTTGGGGGATCATGGTGTTGAAGGCAGATGTGAAGTCCACAAAGAGCAGACGCACGTATGAGTCCTTCTGATCCAGGTGGGTGAGAGCAGTGTGGACCACGGAAGAAATGGCGTCCTCTGTTGATCGGTTCTCACGGTATGCGTATTGATGAGGGTCCTCGTTGATGTTGACGGTTGCCTTGATGTGGGACATGACCAGTTTCTCAAAACATTTAGCGACTACCGGGGTGAGGGCCACTGGTCTATAGTCATTCAGACCAGTCACTGTGGAGCTCTTTGGGACTGGGATGATGGTCGCGGTCTTCAGGCAGGTGGGAACTGTCCTCTTCTTTCAAGTGAATACCTCCACCTCTCCAAGTTCTCTTCCACCTGTTCCCTGTTCTCACCACATATCACAATGTCATCTGCAAACATCATAGTCCATGGGG
This sequence comes from Garcialebias charrua, assembly GCA_038048925.1. Taxonomy (NCBI): domain Eukaryota; kingdom Metazoa; phylum Chordata; class Actinopteri; order Cyprinodontiformes; family Rivulidae; genus Garcialebias; species Garcialebias charrua. Next base: position 20,073 of record JBBPBX010030581.1, read on the forward strand.
ATTCCTGCCTGACCTCATCTGTTAGTCGGTCCATCACCAGAGCAAACAAGAAGGGGCTCAGAGCCGATCCTTGATGCAATCCCACCTCCACCTTGAAGCTATCTGTCACTCCTACAGCACATCTCACCACTGTCCTGCTGTCTTCATACATGTCCTGTACCAGTCTAACATACTTTTCTGCCACTCCAGATTTCCTCATGCAATACCACACCTCCTCTCTTGGCACCCTGTCATATGCTTTTTCTAAATCCACAAACACACAATGGAGTTCTTTCTGACCCTCTCTGTACTTCTCTATCAACATCCTCAAAGCAAAGATGGCATCTGTGGTGCTCTTTCTTGGCATGAAACCATACTGCTGCTCACAGATAGTCACCTCTTGTCTAAGCCTTCCTTCCACAACTCTCTCCCAGATCTTCATCGTGTGACTCATCAACTTAATTCCCCTGTAGTTGCTACAACTCTGTACATCACCCTTGTTCTTAAAAATGGGAACCAGCACACTTCTTCTCCATTCTTCAGGCATTTTCTCACCCTCAAATATTCCATTAAATATTTGAGTCAAAAACCTCACTGCCATCTCTCCAAGACATTTCCAAACCTCCACTGGTATGTCATCAGGTCCTACTGCCTTCCCCTTCTTCATTCTTTTCAGAGCTTTCCGGACTTCACCCTCACTAATCTTTCCCACTTCCATGTCCACAGTCTGTATGACCTCCACTCTTCTTTCTCTTTCATTCTCTTCATTCATTAGCTCCTCAAAGTAATCCTTCCATCTACCCATCACACTCTCCTCACTTGTTAGAACATTCCCATTCCCATCTTTAATAAGCCTAACCTGCTGCACATCCTTTCCAGCCTGATCCCTCTGTCTTGCCAATCGGTACAAGTCCTTCTCGCCCTCTTTGGTGTCCAGTCTCCCATACAACTCATTGTACGCCCTCTGCTTTGCCTTAGCTACTTCCTTCTTTGCTCTACGTCCCATCTCCTTATATTCATGTCTCCTCTCTTCAGTCCTCTCACTGTCATATTTCTTCTTGGCTAATCTCTTTCTTTGAATGGCGTCCTGCACTTCACTATTCCACCACCAGGTTTCCTTATCATCCATTCTCTGTCCAGATGACACACCAAGTACCTTCCTACCTGTCTCTCTAATTACTGTTGCTGTAGTAGCCCAGTCACTTGGAAGCTCTTTCTTACCACCCAGAGCCTTTAACAGCTCGTCTCTGAATTTCTCACAACATTCTTCCTTCTTTAGCTTCCACCATTACAAGTTCAAGTTCACTTTATTAGGTCCCCACGGGGCAATTAATCTACAACAGGTAGAGGTGGTGAGACAGCCAGCATATTCATACAGCTATAAAACAGAATAAAAAGTACCATCAAAACAAAATACATAAAACATTACTAAAAAGGTACAGCATAATAAAAGCAAACTATTCATCCTTAAAAACATGAAGTTAAGATTTCCCAGATTTCCAAGATTTGGTCTTCTCTGATTTTACTCTTTTTCTCTTTTTCGCAACAACAGTCATTCTACACACAACCATCCGATGCTGTCTGGCCACGCTCTCCCCTGCCACAACCTTACAGTCTCCAATCTCCCTCAGGTTTCCTCTTCTACACAGAATGTAGTCGACCTGTGTACTCCTTCCTCCACTCTTATAGGTCACTCTATGTTCCTCCCTCTTTTGGAAATAGGTATTGACTATAGCCATTTCCATTCTCTTGGCAAAATCCACCACCATCTGTCCTTCCTGGTTTCTTTCCTTGACACCAAACCTACCCATCACTTCCTCATCCCCTCTGTTTCCTTCACCAACATGTCCATTCAGGTCTGCTCCAATCACCACTCTTTCCTCCCTGGGAATACTAATCACTTCATCCAAATCTTTTCAAAATTTATGATTTATTATTAAGATAACTATTATAGGATTAGTTGTTTCCTTCATCAACGTTGTCTGCTGCAGTATTTCCACCCTGGGGCGCAAAAATCTTTGCCCAAAAATTCTCGTTAAAAGTTGTACAGTATATGCGTAGTAACTCTTCTTCAATACAAAAGAATAGGACCATTCTGGGCGCACTCCTCCTGCGACCAGACTGAATGCATGCTACAGATCATGCTTCCATAACAAATCGTGGACAATCACAACCAGGCTATGGGGTAGGAGAGGCTAGCTGCTGCAGGTTTTAAGCCATTGATAACCCTTTATCTGATGCCTGTGTTGCCATTTCTGACCGATATGCCTCTAAACTTTTAGATGTCTCTGTTTGTGAAAAAACCTTCAGCTGACTGTGTATTCTAAAAGTGGGAACTGGTGAGTTTGTTTGTTTCTGGAACTAGCATGCTAGCGCTAGCCTCCAGGTTATTGTATTGGGCTCTGTGCTATATTGCTACATTAATTTGAATGTGCTTGTAGAAAAAAATAAACATGAATACTTTTCTATACTAAATGTCACTGATGGTATCGTACTATTTCTGAACCCCTGCATTTGTATTGATCTGGATAATGAAAAATAAGCCTCTCTTGCAATAAGTAAATAGCTCCTAGTGTTAACACTGAAGCATTTAAATTGAAGATACAGTGAATGGTGAAATAATATTGCAATATTGTGTGCCAAGATGCAATATTAGGACCTTTAATATTAGGAATTAGGGATGCACGACATTATCGGCATGGTATCGGCCAATATTAGCATTAAAGTTAAATAGGTGACTAATGCTAATAAATAACATTTAACACTTTTCATTTAATATTAAAGTGATATGCATATGGCCGTTACTGAATACCGTATTTTCCGGTGTATAGGTTGCACCTTTTTATGGTTTTTTTCGAGGCTTGCAACCTATACACCAGTGCAACCTATTTATGGATTTTTTTCCATATTTTTAGACCAATTTTTGGCTCAGTTATGACCGTTTTTCACTTTGGCAGAAAATGGTGCAGTACCACTTTCGGCCGCTAGGGGTCCAGTGCAGTACCACTTTCGGCCGCTAGGGGCGCCGTGCAGTACCAGTTTTGGCCGCTAGGGGGTAGGGCTGGGCGATATGAGGAAAATATTATATCGCGATATTTTTTGGCTATATCACGATACACGATATATATCGCAATATCTCCAAAATCAATGAAAAAATGATTCAAAATTGATAAAAAAATGTCAACACTAAATTTGAACAAACTTAAATATTTTATTTTAACCATCAATTGCACACATAAATAAAAAGTACTTCAAGCAAAAAGGAAGAATAAATAATTTAAACTTAAAAAGGTGCTCTTGTGCTTTTAACATTAAAAAAATATTAAATCAAAACATTTAAGGCCTTTAAAATACAAAAACAAAAGTGTAAACAGTGGCCATAAAATTTACTGACCCAGAACAGTCACAGGTAACAACTCTCAACTATTTGCATGTGCTGGTAATTTTTAACAACAAACCACAAAATGTGCACAAGTTTCAAACTGTGCCAAGTTCAGGCAATGTCTGCAAAACCTCTGAACAAGAACAGATTTATCACAGTGAGCCTCTGTGTACTGTATCCGGTTTTATTGTGAAAGGGTCAGGGGGTTGTTTCCGGATTCACGAAGACGTTCTCTAAGTTGCTCTACAAAGTGTCGCATTGAATCCTTGTGTAAAAACACGACAGCCTCCACTCAGAAACGTGAACAGAGAGGTGGAGACATTATTAAATCAGCTGTATCGCTAAAGACACGGTCAGTCTCAGCTGTGGAAGAAGACGGCTAACGCGTTAGCCATCTTGTTAGCCGCTAAGGACCGTATCTTTAGCGATAATGATAAAATGCTGATTTAATAATGTCTCCACCTCTCTCTGCGGTGCACGCATGACTAAATGAGCTCAGACCCGTGGTTTGTTTTAAGGAAGCAGCAGGCTGGAAAAACACTCGGTTCTGCCGTTTCACGGTTCATGCTCCACTCCGCTGTTTAAATGGTGAAAGTTCCGACCTTTCTTCGGGATTATTTTCAGCATCGTCTACAAAAACGTTTTTTTATGCCCTCATCTGACAATTTAATCCAAACTAGCTCAGAAAGAACATTGTTTTTCCCCCTCAGCAGCTGGCAGCGCTCTTCATATCTGCCGTGTTTACATGTTGTGCTGAAAGTCTCGCGCGCGGCTCCTGCAGCCTGCAGGAAGGAGGGGGGCGAGTGGGAGCCCGCACGACAGCAGGAGGATCCTCGATATACACGATATAGCCCTTTTAACCATCGTACATTTAAAATATCGCGATACATCGAGTATATTCGATATATCGCCCACCCCTACTAGGGGGACACTTCCAGAGGAGTACACCGACCGTTTCCAGCTCATGTGTCCGAAAAAAAGCTCCTCTGCTCGGACTGACTGTCGGCCTCCTGGTCTGGAGGGAACTTCTTTTAGCTCTGTGTTTGATAGCTGCTTGTTAGCAAGATAAGTCAAGAACCACTCCGCTGATTTTTCTGAAACTTACAGAATGTAATCACAGTACAGGTAGTCCCCGATTTACGAGCGCTCTGATCTACGAGGTTCCAGACTTACGAGCTGGCGAATTTTTGGAAAAAACGCAAAAAATACTGAGTTTTCATGTGTTTTTTCACCACAGTTCGTTAGCTAAACATGTGGACACACGTTTCCGATCATTTTTATGCACTCATAAGCAGTTTTTTGATGAAAAACGAGTGTTTGTAGTCGCGCTAGCGAAACCGTTCCAATTTACGAGCGAAATTCCGGACTTACGAGAGACATGGCGGCCGTTCCAAATTACGAGATTTCCGGTTTACGAGCGCCTCGTTGTAACGGATCTCGCTCGTAAATTGGGGACTACCTGTATGGACATTTATAAGTGAGTAGCTTTATTAGATGTTTGAGATTTAAAAAGAAACTTATTTTATTAGCGGTTAGCTTCAGTTAGCTTCTGTTTTTAGCATTGGTTTTATTTCTGTTTACGTTATAAATAGCTTCGAAACCACTCGGTGTATATTTTTCTGCTTACAGAGTGCAATTAATAAGGCTTTAATGTACTAGCTGTTGGCCTGGATGAAGCATTTGAGATAAAATTAGATTTTTTATTCGTGTTTTGAGAGACGGACTCTTCTGTTAGCATTGGTTTTATTTCTGTTTATGTTATAAATAGCTTCAAAACCACTCTGTGTATATTTTTTCTGCTTACAGAATGCAATTAATAAGGCTTTAATGTACTAGCTGTTGGCCTGGATGAAGCATTTGAGATAAAATTAGATTTTTTATTTGTGTTTTGAGAGCGACCAACACCATTTATGGTGGGGATGGCGTGCTGTTGACCTCAACTCGGGATGTTGTGAGTCGGTGGGCGGAATACTTCGAAGACCTCCTCAATCCTACTGGCACGTCTTCCACTGAGGAAGCAGAGCCTGGGGACTTTGGGTCGGGCTCTCCAATCTCTGGAGCTGAGGTCACCGAGGTGGTTAAAAAGCTCCGCGGTGGCAAGGCTCCAGGGGTGGATGAGATTCGCCCGGAGTTCCTTAGGGCTCTGGATGTTGTAGGGTTGTGTTGGCTTACGCGACTCTGCAATATCGCGTGGACATCGGGGGCAGTTCCCTTGGATTGGCAGACTGGGGTGGTGGTTCCCCTATTCAAAAAGGGGGACCGTAGGGTGTGTTCCAACTATAGGGGGATCACACTCTTAAGCCTCCCTGGTAAGGTCTATTCAGGGGTTCTGGAGAGGAGGGTCCGTCGGATAGTCGAACCTCGGATTCAGGAGGAGCAGTGTGGTTTTCGTCCTGGTCGTGGAACACTGGACCAGCTCTACACCCTCAACAGGGTCCTGGAGGGCGCGTGGGAGTTTGCCCAACCAGTTTACATGTGCTTTGTGGACTTGGAAAAGGCATTCGACCGCGTCCCTCGGGGGGTTCTGTGGGGGGTACTCCGGGAGTATGGGGTACCAGGCCCTTTGATAAGGGCTGTTAGGTCCCTGTACGACCGGTGTCAGAGCTTGGTCCGCATTGCCGGCAGTAAGTCAGGCTCGTTTCCGGTGAGAGTTGGACTCCGCCAAGGTTGCCCTTTGTCACCGATTCTGTTCATAACTTTTATGGACAGAATTTCTAGGCGCAGCCAAGGTGTTGAGAGGATCCGTTTTGGTGACCTTAGAATCGCTTCTCTGTTTTTTGCAGATGATGTGGTCCTACTGGCTTCATCAGTTCGTGATTTACAACTTTCACTGGAGCGGTTTGCAGCCGAGTGTGATGCGGCCGGGATGAGGATCAGTTCCTCCAAGTCCGAGGCCATGGTCTTGAGCCGGAAAAGGGTAGCATAGAGAGCTGAGTCAAAAGGCAAAGCTCTCAATTTACCGATCGATCTACGTTCCCACCCTCATCTATGGTCATGAGCTTTGGGTTATGACCGAAAGAACAAGATCTCGGATACAAGCGGCTGAAATGAGTTTTCTCCGCAGGGTGTCTGGACTCTCCCTTAGAGATAGGGTGAGAAGCTCAGTCATCCGGGAGGGACTCGGAGTAGAGCCGCTGCTTCTCCACATCGAGAGGAGCCAGTTGAGGTGGCTCGGGCATCTGGTTAGGATGCCTCCTGGACGCCTCCCTGGTGAGGTGTTCCGGGCATGTCCCACCGGGAGGAGACCCAGAGGAAGACCCAGGACGCGCTGGAGGGACTATGTTTCTCGGCTGGCCTGGGAACGCCTTGGGATTCCCCCGGAGGAACTGCTCCAAGTGGCTGGGGAGAGGGAAGTCTGGGCCTCCCTACTTAGGCTGCTACCCCCGCGACCCGACCCCGGATAAGCGGAAGAAGATGGATGGATGGATGGACATCAGTCAGAGCTCAAACTGTGGAGAAACAGGGAAAATGTGTCTAGCCAATCCCCACAGACATTAGTACCACACACTGATATTGTTTGGTTGAAAAGGCGGCGACAAACCAAACAATAGGTGTCATACAAAAAGTTTATTATTAGTTGCTCAGGATGAGAGGCTGTGATGAAGTAAAGATTCTTCATATCTGCTGGTTTCCTTGGAGAACTTTACTAATGGACTTTTCTATATGAGAATGTTTCTGTAAAGTGCCCTGAGACAACCTTGTTGTGAATTGGTGCTATACTGTATAAATAAACTGATCATTGAATTGAAGTTAATGTTGTGTGTCACACCAGTATGTGAAATCATTTTTTTTAAGTCTAAAAATATCTGGCCAGTGTAAATATCTGGCTAGCTATTAACCTAACCTGGTCAAAGATAAGATAAAATAAGAAGATGTTTGCCTCTTTCTCCATACTTGATGCTATACTCATGTCACAGCTAAGATAATATTTATTGATCATTATTAGACAGAACATCACTTTAAAGTTGACTGGACTATCCCTTTAATTAATATCCAAAGACTTATATAATAATAGACCAGTCCAACCTGCCTGACAGAAAACATGTGCAGCTCTATAAACCATGCTGATAATCAATACCAAGTATTTAAATACCATTTTCTGCAACACTGCAGTGTAAAGAATGAACACTGAAGGATTTTGATGCAATTTGTGAAAATAAATTGAGTTAATAAAAGCAAAATAAGATTCTAAAATAATAAATAAAATAAAATATTAAAACTGAAATAACAAAAAGTAGCACAAACTTGCAGATCAATACCTAGAAGTTAAAATGAGCTCAGTAGTAACTAAGAGCTACAACAAGTAATTAAATACATGTAATGGTTACAACCTGGCATGCAGTTCTGCAACCCATGTGCACGCACACGCACACACACACACACACACACACACACAGAGAGAGATAGAGAACACACACACACACACACACACACACACACAGAGAGAGATAGAGAAACACAAACACACACACACACACACAGAGAGAGAGAGAGATAAACACAAACACACACACACACAAACAAATCACAAGATGTCATTTCATAAAAACATGGCAGCACATGTCATTCAGTGGGACTTGATCGCGAACACTCAGACTTCAGTGACTGCAGCTGGAAATTGTGTACTTTCTTGTGATATCAAGTAAAGTTTTGAGTCAACTACTCTTGAATAATCTTAGCTCGGTGAGATTCTGCAGAGGTGGTGACGGTGCTGTGTTTGGGGCCTCCTACCTTCCTCCTCACTGGAATCTCTCTGCAGGTAGACTGGAGGAGAGGTGGTGGAGGATGGCCCCACCACCCCTGAACTGCTCTTTGTGAAGATGCCGCTGATGAACTTGAGCATCTTTCTGTCCTTGGCAGAGCCTCTCTGGCCATGCTGTGCCTGCTGTGCCTCTCTGGTGAGCCCCAGGTCCTCAGAGAGGCTGTTCAGATCACTGTTATCCAGCGTTCGGCTTTTCCCTTTGCGTGCTGGTTTAGAAACCTGGGCCACGGGGGCTGGCAGGGAGGCTGAGCCTGTCTTCAGTCTTTCCTTCCTGGGAATGTCTCTCAGCACTGTGGCCATACTGCCTCCCATCTCTGATGCCCTTCCAACATCAGCCTCGTCCAGCAGGTCCCTCCACTCTTCAGGTCGACTCACCTCTGCCCAGGAGGCCCTGCAGGGGCCCGGTGAGCGAGTCGCCATGCGGCAGTCCTTGCGATCAAGACTCTGGGCTGAGGTAGCGTTGCGCTCCTGGCCTTCCCTAAAGTTGCGTCCCCGTGTAGCCACACTGCTGTGGGACTTAAGCAGGCTCACAGGACGCTGACTGGCTGAAAGGAAAGGGAGGCTGGTTCTGGTCGGAGTGCGGCTGGGCTCCATTGTTGGTGTTGTGATTGTTGTGATGTGTGATGGGATGGGAACTGACTTCTCAACAATGTCTGAAGATTTTGTCTTCTGAATTATTGTCTTCTCAGCAGGAGAGGGGGTTAATACATTGGAAGGTGGTTTTTTATCGTCTTTACTTGCAGCGTCAACATTAGAGACGTTCTTGTCTTTCAGACAGCTAAGTGATCTTCTCTCTCCACCCTTGGGTTCATCTTCTCTCTCAGCTCCAGCATCCTGAGCTCGTTGTTGTCGTCTAACAACAGCTCTGGCCCCGTTCTCAGCCCAGACAGGAGCTAAACTTTCAGCTTCCACTTTGACTTTCTCCTCTGGCCATGCTTCTTGTCCAACCTCCACTTCCTTCCCCTGAGTGCTTCTCTTGGCCTCCCCTCCATCCTCTTCTACAGCCTCTACCTTCACCAAGGTGAGGGAGATGAGGTAGGTGGTGCGTTGCTGCAGGGCGCTGTCTCCACTCATGTGTTCAGGCTTCAGTAGACACACAACAAATGTAAAATAACCGAACAGAAAAACAAGAGCAAGTCACCCACAGAGAATGAAAGTTTGTTTGTGGAAGACTGAACAGCAGAGGGACTCTTGGTTTCATCCATCACCCAACTCTGTTTTCTTTGCTCATCCTAATGTCCATTTCTCTGCCATTTCATAATATCAACTTTGGACAACCAATCAAATCTTTCTTTCTATATAAAGCACCCAGTTCACTGATCACTGTACATGAGACACGTCTCCATTATTCTGTTTGATGAATCCTCCCTGAAGGTAGATATACAGTCTTGTTGCTCAGTCCATCCTCTTCACTGGTAGCAAATAATTTCATTCATATTTAAAAAAAATGAGAGTTCTGCATTATACATTATTAGAAAGAGCAGCCATATGGCAAAAAGATGAAAATCAAAAAATTAACGAGCGTCACCCTAAACCTGCAGGACACCTGAAGCTGAAAGAAGTCCAGTTGAGGTCATCATGGGCTCCCGGTGCACCACTCACATGTGGGTGGCTCAGAGAGGGAGGCAAGAATTCTCACTGAAGAGGGCCAGAGGGGATCGGGAGGAAAAACCAGCAGGAGCCCGGGTGGATGGGTGAAGGTGAGTCTGTCCATCATGCGCCCCCTCCCTCTCCTCAGTCTCCTGGTCCTCCTGTGTCCTCTGAGTGCATTAGGCGTCGCTGAACACCATGACGATGAGTTACACCGCTCCAGCAGACACAGATTCACATGCACCTCCAGCCGTCTCCCTCACACTCTGTCTTTCACCTCCTCGCTCCAGCACAGTGGATCCTCCAGTGCCCCTCCCTCAGTACACCCCTCCTCTATCCAATGTGAAATCCAGAAAAAGCAGAGATTCTGCTTCTCCTCCCTCCCACCACCACCTTTATTTCCCCTCCTCTCTCTGTTTCTGCTGCTCAGCTCAAAGCGTCCTTGCTTTTATTGCTTGTCCCATCTCCATAACCTCCACTGCAGCATCCTCCCCCAGTGGTGGCGGAGTTAAACAGGGGCGACAAAGAAAGGCTAAAGATATGTGGATGTTTCTGGAGGAAGACGCCTCGTGGCGAGGGGAGGCAGGTTTCCATTTGTGTCTCATTTACAGTAAAACTCCACCAGCGTCATGTGTCTGTCTCCAGCTGCCTGTTAATGCGTGAGTGAATAGTGCCTCAGTGTGTGGCTCCTCCTCAGCAGGGACGGGTTGGGGTGCGGGTGGTTGGCTTTTTTGTTGCTAAGGTGTTACAATCTTCCTGGCTCAGTGACACAACCATCTCCTTCTCCTGCGCCTCCATTGGTCCATTCTGTCTCGTAATGTCTAACAGGATAGGTGCCTCTCTCTCTCTCTTTTTCTCTCTCTCTCTCTCTCTCTCTCTCTATCTCTGTGTGTGTGTCTGTGTGTGCGTGTGCGTGCGTGCGTGCGTGCGTGCGTGTGTGTGAAATAGATAGTCAAGCCAAGGTTTTTTATTATCATTTGCATCACATGTGGTACATGTAGTGGAACCAAATTGTGTGCACAGGGTCCCAGTTATACATCCAACAACAGCAAAATATAAAGTGTAAAAAGAAACAGTAAATAAGGATCTAAGATATGTTTATGTTTATGTTTATTAAATTTGTTCATTTTTTTTTACAAAAGAAACAATACAAGACAATCTCATTAAATGATAGTGTACAAAATGTAAAAAAATGAAAGGTAGCAGAAAGAAGAATAAATCTTATTATATCTGCCCCTTACTTACAACAATCAGATTAAACAACAATAATCAGCCATGTAAACAATAATAATCTTCAACCAACTTTTTCCAACAATCAGATTAAACAATAATAATCTTCAACCAACAGTACAAAATGACTAACTCTTTCTAATTTTCTAACTAATACAATACACATTACGCTATTTCATATATTTTTTAACACATTCGTTTTGATCATTTTCTTAAATGTAAACATTGACTTGGCATTTTTAACTACATTCTCCAAGCCATTCCATAATCTAATTCCCTGGATTGAGGTAGAACGTCCCTTCAAACTAGTTCTGAATTGTGGTTTTACAAACATCTCTGTCCCCTTAAGATTATAACAACTTTGTCTTTTAACAAAATGCATTTGGATATTTAAAGGTAATGCATTATTTTGAGCCCTATACATAACTGATAAAATATTATAGTCTACCAAATCATGGAACTTCAATAACTTCAGTTGATAAAATAATGTACTTGATGGATGACAGTAATGTTTTCTAGTGATAATTCTTACAGCTCTTTTCTGTAATACAAAAATAGGCTTTGTGATTGTTTTACACGCTTTCCCCCAAACATCAATACAATAGATTAAGTGTGGAACAATGATTGTGTTATACAACAAATACAGAGCTTTATCATTCAATAGGTCTCTGACTTTGTACAGTACTGCAATCGATTTAGCTATTTTTATTCTTACAGAATTTATGTGTTGTTTCCATGTCAGTTTGTCATCAATGATAACACCCAAAAACTTCACCTCACTCACTCTACAAATCTCAACACCCTCAATTTTGAGTGGAACATCAACAGTTTTCTTTTTATTACCGAATATCATGTAATTAGTTTTTTCTAGATTTAATGATAATTTATTTATTTTAAACCAAGTTTGTATCTTGACAAATTCTGTCTTTATCAATTCCAACATTTGTTCTATATCTTCACCTAACAGAAAAAAGTGGTATCATCAGCAAAAGTACACATTTAAGGAGTCCTGACACATTTACCAAGTCATTCACATATAAAATAAAAAGCTTTGGTCCAAGTACAGAGCCTTGGGGAACTCCACATGTGATATTACAGAGGTCAGATCTTACATCATTTATTTGTACAAATTGTTTCCTATCTTTTAAGTAGCTAGATACCCACTGTAATGCTGGTCCTCTAATACCATATTTGTTCAGTTTTTCAAGGAGAATGGTGTGATCAATAGTATCAAATGCTTTTTTTAAATCAACAAAAATACTGATACAATATTGTTTTTGATCGACAGCAGTAGTTATTTGTTCCATTAATTCCATGAGAGCCATTGATGTAGAGTTTTTTGCTCTAAACCCATACTGACTGTTGCTTAGAATATTTTGTTTATCTATAAATTGATCTAGTCTGTTTACAAATAGTTTTTCAAGAATTTTTGAAAACTGTGGTAACAAGGATATAGGTCTATAATTGTTGAATACACATTTATCACCATTTTTAAAAAGAGGAACAACCTTAGCTACTTTCATATTATCTGGAAATATTCCTGTTGAAAATGATAAGTTACATATGTATGTGAACGGCTCAATAACATGGCTCATTATGTCCTTCACAAACATCATATCCATGTCCACCCAGTCTTTCGATCTCTTGTCTGTAAGATGTTTTACTACATTCATTATTTCCTCTTTGTTAGTTCCATTTAGAAAAATACTATTTGCACAACCTGTAATTGAGTGGGTCACATTTTTATCTACTTTTGGTATCTTAGCTGCAAGGCTTGATCCAACATTCACAAAATATTGATTAAATTCATTTACAATTTCATTTTCATCATGAATTTCATCGTTGTCTTTTACAAAATATTTTGAAATACCAGTTTTTGCTTTATGATTCTTCAGGACACTATTCATTACTCGCCATGTTGCTTTCATATCACCATTACTTTTATCTAATAATTTACTATAATATTCTTTCTTATGTTTCCTTATAATCCCTACTAATTTATTTTTATACTTTTTATATTTTTCTTCAGCGCTCTGACTTCGCAATTTCAAGAAACATGAATGGGAGTGGGAGTGGTGGCGCAGAGGTTAAGAAGGTGCGCTTGTGATCGGAAGGTCGCCGGTTCAAGCCCCGGTACCGACAACATCAAAGATGTGGGTGGGGTACGTGAAATGGTCACACTTGTCTCCACCCTCATCTGCCCCACTCTGGGCCCTTGAGCAAGGCCCTTAACCCACACCATCTGCTCCCCCGGGAACCCTAGATATCAGCTCTCTGCTCCACACAGAGGGCTGTGGTTGCTCGGTGGTCTGTGGTTGCGTCAGGAAGGGCATCCGGCGTAAAAACTGCCAAATCTTCGTGCGACCAGTTCGCTGTGGCGACCCCTAACGCAGGGAAAAAAGCCGAAAGAAGAAAAAAGAAAAAAGAAAAAAAAAAATGAATACAAATAATTATTTTTTTTACAAGCATTTCTCAACCCTTTTGTCATCCATGGTTGATCAATCGTATTTCTCTTTGTGTAATTTGTTTGCACACAATTCTTTTCATACAGAGCTTCCAAGATATTCATAAACTCATCATATGCTCTGTTCGCATCATCAACATACACATCATTCCAGTCTTGTTTATCTAGATCCTCTTTCAATTTTTCCAAAACTTTTTTTGACGTGTTTATGATCTTTTTCTTCATTGCGACTGCTTTTGTGATGCTTTGATCATTTTTATAGATTGTGAAAACTGGTAAATGATCACTTAAATCGGTCGTTAAGATACCACCTATCACGTCCCCATTTGTTATATTTGTGAAAATATTATCAATTATTGTGGCACTATGAGTTGTAATTCTTGTTGGCTTTGATATCAATGGATACATATTTAAACTGTACATTGAGTTTATAAATGTGCTTATGTTATTTGAATCTGTTTTATTTCCCATATCAATGTTAAAGTCTCCACACAAAAAAATATTTTTATTAAAACTCTTCTCCATTAGTTCCAAGATTTTATCAGTGAATATTTCTATATTTGCTCCTGGTGATCTATATACACAACTTATTATTATGTTTTTATCGTTTTTGTTTATTATTTCTATTGTTATCATTTCCATAATATTATCAACTATTATTGACATTTCACTATTTAATTTACATTTTATTTCATTATTGACAAACAGAGCGACTCCACCACCTCTTTTATTATTTCTGTTCATATGATATAATTCATACCCCTCGATGTGAATATTACTTGTGTTATCATCATTGAGCCATGTCTCTGACAGCGCTATTATTGTAAAAGTTCTATTTAACTGTTTTAAGTAATCTGTTATTTTGGATATGTTTGCATTTATACTTCTGCTATTAAAGTGAATAATAGAGAGAACTCCTTTTGATATATTGATGTCATTAAACTGCTCTTCATTATAATATTCGCTATCTTTTATTACAGGGAAAAAATTTGCATCAATCACATTTTCAACATTATATATTTTAGGTTCTGAGTCTTCGTATGTTGTCATGTTCTAATGTATTTGTTCATTTCACTGTATATTTTATCCATTTGTAATTTTTCATCTCCTGAATTCATCCAGATCCGTCAGCTCTTTTATCATTTTAGGCTGAGACCCTTCCTTTGTTTTGATAAAGATGTATCCATTTCTTGTCCATGTTGAATGTATTTTGTTTTTGTTTTTTAACCACCTTGCTTCCTTTGCAATTTTTCCATTTTTTTTGGTAAGATGTTCATTTATGTAAACGTCTGTTCCCTTCAGATTTCTTCTATTTTGCATAACATAGTTTTTTGTATACCTGCTATAGAACTTGACGACTACTGACGGTTTGAATCTTGGTGAATTATTGGGCAGGGTGTGACAGAACGAAATGTCCCCATAGTTTATGTCAATGTTCCTTTCCTGTAAGAAAGTAACTACATGTTCCTCCAGAGTCTCTTGTTCTTCCTGAGATGCATTCTCAGTTTGGTCTTCGTTGGTAAGATTTCTTGCATTTGTCTGACACTTACTAATATCAAGTCCTGAGATCACCACGTTGTCTTGCTTTGTGTATTGTTCTAAGTCCTCTATTTTTTGTT
>JBBPBX010030582.1:0-11951 GCA_038048925.1 Garcialebias charrua
GAGACGTAGAGGCGTCGCAGGGACCCTCAGGAGACGTAGAGGCGTCGCAGGGACCCTCAGGAGACGTAGAGGCGTCGCAGGGACCCTCAGGAGACGTAGAGGCGTCGCAGGGACCCTCAGGAGACGTAGAGGCGTCGCAGGGACCCTCAGGAGACGTAGAGGCGTCGCAGGGACCCTCAGGAGACGTAGAGGCGTCGCAGGGACCCTCAGGAGACGTAGAGGCGTCGCAGGGACCCTCAGGAGACGTAGAGGCGTCGCAGGGACCCTCAGGAGACGTAGAGGCGTCGCAGGGACCCTCAGGAGACGTAGAGGCGTCGCAGGGACCCTCAGGAGACGTAGAGGCGTCGCAGGGACCCTCAGGAGACGTAGAGGCGTCGCAGGGACCCTCAGGAGACGTAGAGGCGTCGCAGGGACCCTCAGGAGACGTAGATGCGGCGTCTGGACCCTCCCGGAACGTGGAGGAGGCGTCTGGAACCTCCGGAGCCGGAAGCAAGGCGGCAGCGCCCACTGTAGCCGGAGGCAAGGCGGCATCGCCCATTGCAGCGCCCACTGGAGCCAGAGGCAAGGCGGTAGCGTCCACTGGAGCCGGAGGCAAGGCGGCAGCGCCCTCTGGAGCCGGAGGCAAGGCGGCAGCGCCCTCTGGAGCCGGAGGCAAGGCGACAGCGCCCTTTGGAGCCGGAGGCAAGGCGGCAGCGCCCTCTGGAGCCGGAGGCGGAAGGGCAGCGCCCTCTGGAGCCGGAGGCGGCAGGGTAGCGCCCTCTGGAGCCGGAGGCAGGACGTCAGCGTCCTCTGGAGCCGGAGGCAGGACGGCAGCGTCCTCTGGAGCCGGAGGCAGGACGGCAGCGTCCTCTGGAGCCGGAGGCAGGACGGCAGCGTCCTCTGGAGCCGGAGGCAGGACGGCAGCGTCCTCTGGAGCCGGAGGCAGGACGGCAGCGTTCTCTGGAGCCGGAGGCAGGACGGCAACGTTCTCTGAAGCCGGAGGCAGGACGGCAACGCCCTCTGGAGCCGGAGGCAGGATGACAGCGCCCTCTGGAGCCGGAGGCAGGACGACAGCGCCCCCTGTGGTCGATGCGGAGGCAGGACCCCCCGTGGATGGTGTGGATGCAACGCTCTCTTTAGGCGATGCAGAAGCAGGACCTGTAGGTGCAGCACCCCCTGATGGTGAAGAGAAGTCTGCTGTAATGTTTATAATGGCAGCGCCCTCTGGAGACATGGCTACAACGCCCTCTGAGGATAATGGAGAGACATCTGCACCCTCCACAGATGCCAGTGGTGCAACCTCCTCTATCAGTGCTGGAACCTCAGCACCCTCAGTTGGTGAAGGGACGTCAGCACCTTCAACAGGGGTCCTGGGAACAGTGCCCTCTGTTGCTGCAAAGCACGCAGCGTCAGCACCCTCTGTGGAGGCTGGAGTGAAAGCACACTTTAAAACACATGCTTCATCTTTCAGAGCTTTAGTCAATGTCAACATCTGAGTGAGGCCTGGGTTGGATATTAAACAAGTACTTTTATTGATTATGTGTTCGATAATGGAATAAGTCTTATATTTATAATGTGGGTCCAGGTTATTGACAGCAGCGTTAAACAGTCTTTCTATCTGCTGTAGAATGTGTGTGGCCTCCTCCGATCTTTCTATCACAGCGACCCCTGTGGTCGATGAGTGATTAGGCAGCTCCTCATCAGTTATGTGAGGAGGCTTCCTCTCGGTTGTGCGTCGTGCAGGAGACTCCGTGTCCCCTGCAGACGCGTTGTGGGGACAACCCCCCCTCAAAGCACGTCCCACCCGAGACGTCACAGAGCGAGGGCACCCCTCCCCCAGCGAAATCCCCCCAGGCTCTTCAGACAGCGTGGGAGAAACGGAGGGGGAACCGGGCTGAGACCCGGAAACGTGTGACTTTGCCGGTCGCCGCCTCCTTCGGCGACGCCGTGTTTCAGAAACTGGATCGGAACCGGATTCTGGGCCTGATTCG
This sequence comes from Garcialebias charrua, assembly GCA_038048925.1. Classification (NCBI taxonomy): domain Eukaryota; kingdom Metazoa; phylum Chordata; class Actinopteri; order Cyprinodontiformes; family Rivulidae; genus Garcialebias; species Garcialebias charrua. Next base: position 1,971 of record JBBPBX010030582.1, read on the forward strand.
TCTTCGGACGCTTCCCACAGGGAAATGGCTCGCACAGGAGGGAAGGAGGAAAACTGTGTGGAGCGGCCATTTCCGCGTCTTCCTCTTGCTCGTTCCTCAACCAAGAGCGGAGACGGAAGTTCTTCGTGCGCAGGTACGTGGTAGCTCACGCCGCTCACGTGTATGACGGCTGCTCCTGCCGTCATCTTCTGCCTCTGATGAGAATCCGTATTTATCTGTCTGCTGGACTCAGGAATGGTCGGGTCATATTCTGTCACGATCGGCGGGGTGTGTGAGGGATTGAGTCCAATGTTGCAGACAGCAGACTCTCAGAGGCACGAGTAAGAAACAATAAACTTTAATGAGACAAATCAAAATACTGACGTGGCAGTAGAACATGAAACAAACTCAGGACTAAACTAAAACTGTGGCTTTGAAGCTCAAACTGTGGCTGGATTACTAGAACTCAAAAACTAAAGAGACGTACTCACAGACCATGGAGCTGAAGCGCAGCAGATACACATCACGACACACCAGGGGAAATGGACGAATGACCCGACAAAAAACTGACTGCAGACAGAGTATATATACACACAGACAAGACAGGAAGTAACAACACACACCTGGGAGCAATTAACAGACAAAGCTAACTCTGAAACGTGGAAGGTGAACAGGGTGACAGAAACTAAACACATGACTATAATACACTGAAGACTAAACGAGACTAAATATGAAGACTGTCATGAAGACTGACTGAACTAGACAGGGAACTGAAATAGACATGAACTAAGACTACGGGGAACTAAAATAGACAGAAGGGGACCTATAATAAACATGAAGACTAAACAATAACAAAACAAACATCAAGACAAGACCAACAGGAGCCATCCTTACAGTTTCGCTTTGACTGTTTCCAAAACCTGTGCTTGCACAAAACAATATAATCATGGGAGAATAAAACTAGATGTTCCAAAGTGTCACAGAAACGTACACAGTTCAAGAACATGTAACAAATGTCTCCAGACTGTGCAGCTACACAGATGATTGAATTAACTCCAGCGCAGCAGCTTAACTCAAACGATAAGCCGACACCTCACAGTGTGATTTAACCAACCTTTATTATTTTCACCGCCTCACTTTCATCTGAACTGAAACTTTGCTCTAACGGGGCTAAATGATTTCTCCTCGACATAATCAGAAATGCTCTTGGTGTTTAGGTGTTTTGCCGCACAGCGCGGCATCAAACATTTGGCCTGCAGCTGAATTAGACACTGAATAGGTTCCTTTATGGCTTCTATCAGCCGAAGCTTTATTTCAGCCGAGTGGCCCCATTAACCTTGGCCTGCCCAGGCGCTCAGTATTAACACGGAGATTTAATGAACTGTCAAACTTTACTGGAGAAGGACGTCAAAGCCTCATTGGAACAGTGTTGGGGGGGGGGGGGTCTGTGTTATTACTGGGCTTGTTAAGATAAGGCAGCGCAGTCACACCTATTTGGATCTACCTGTAATGTGGAAACAAATGGGATGTTTAACATTTCAGCCATTAAAACATCGTTCAGAGCTGCTCTTTCCTTCGTATCTTCTCTGCCTCATTTCCAGCCTGTCNACACACCTGGGAGCAATTAACAGACAAAGCTAACTCTGAAACGTGGAAGGTGAACAGGGTGACAGAAACTAAACACATGACTATAATACACTGAAGACTAAACGAGACTAAATATGAAGACTGTCATGAAGACTGACTGAACTAGACAGGGAACTGAAATAGACATGAACTAAGACTACGGGGAACTAAAATAGACAGAAGGGGACCTATAATAAACATGAAGACTAAACAATAACAAAACAAACATCAAGACAAGACCAACAGGAGCCATCCTTACAGATGAGATTTGTTTTATTCTGTAAACCTTAAAGAAAATGTAAGCGAATATATAACCATATTAATTCAGGGCATGAACAAACAATATAATCATGGGAGAATAAAACTAGATGTTCCAAAGTGTCACAGAAACGTACACAGTTCAAGAACATGTAACAAATGTCTCCAGACTGTGCAGCTACACAGATGATTGAATTAACTCCAGCGCAGCAGCTTAACTCAAACGATAAGCCGACACCTCACAGTGTGATTTAACCAACCTTTATTATTTTCACCGCCTCACTTTCATCTGAACTGAAACTTTGCTCTAACGGGGCTAAATGATTTCTCCTCGACATAATCAGAAATGCTCTTGGTGTTTAGGTGTTTTGCCGCACAGCGCGGCATCAAACATTTGGCCTGCAGCTGAATTAGACACTGAATAGGTTCCTTTATGGCTTCTATCAGCCGAAGCTTTATTTCAGCCGAGTGGCCCCATTAACCTTGGCCTGCCCAGGCGCTCAGTATTAACACGGAGATTTAATGAACTGTCAAACTTTACTGGAGAAGGACGTCAAAGCCTCATTGGAACAGTGTTGGGGGGGGGGGGGTCTGTGTTATTACTGGGCTTGTTAAGATAAGGCAGCGCAGTCACACCTATTTGGATCTACCTGTAATGTGGAAACAAATGGGATGTTTAACATTTCAGCCATTAAAACATCGTTCAGAGCTGCTCTTTCCTTCGTATCTTCTCTGCCTCATTTCCAGCCTGTCGTTCTCGTTTTCTCTTATCTTTTAATATCCTGCCTTGTCACTTCCTTGTTTTCTCATATCCTCTCCTTTTCTGTTTATATTGAATAATTTCAGACGTTTTAGTTTCTTTCTCATGTTTCATCTCCTGATTTGCTTTCCCAAACTTTATTCCCTTTTATCGCCCGCCGTCCTGGAAGGTGAGTGATCCTGTGGTTTTTCCATTAAAAAATACATACAGTACAGGTAGTCCCCGACTTACGAGCGAGATCCGTTACAACGAGGCGCTCGTAAACCGGAAATCTCGTAATTTGGAACGGCCGCCATTTCTCTCGTAAATCCGGAATTTCGCTCGTAAATTGGAACGGTTTTCGCTAGCGCGACTACAAACACTCTATTTTCATCCAAAAACTGCTTATGAGTGCATAAAAATGATCGGAAACGTGTGTCCATATGCTTAGCTAACTAACTGTGGTGAAAAAACACATGAAAACTCAGTATTTTTTTCGTTTTTTCCAAAAATTCGCAGCTCGTAAGTCTGGAACCTCGCAGATCAGAGCGCTCGTAAATCGGGGACTACCTGTATATACAGGTGGTCCCCGACTTACGACGTTCCAGACTGACGGACGTGCTTACGAACAGTACTGTTGTACAGTAAATACAGCACTGGTATGTGTTTTTAGATGAAAGTGTGTTAGCTAACAGTTTGTAAATAAAGTTCTGTGCATGTTTATGAACCAGTATGTACGCTTGTTCAATCTCATGTTGATAAACGGGTGTGCAGCGCAGCGTTAGCATACATTTTCCGACTTACGACCAAAAATCCGGACTTACGAACGTCACGTGTAACGCGCTCCGACTTACGAATTTTCGAGTTACGAACGGTGCGTAGGAACGGAACTCGTTCGTAAGTCGGGGACCACCTGTATATGTTTAGTGTACAGCAGGTCTTTGGTTCACATCCTGGTCCGGGGCCCTTTCTGGGTGGAGTTTGCATGTTCTGTCTGTGCATGCGTTGTTTTTTTCCGGGTACTCCGGTTTCCTCCCACAGACCAAAAACATGCATGTTAGTCTGATTGGTAACTCTAAATTGTCCCTAGGTGTGAGAGTTAATGATTGTTTGTCTCTGGTTCCCTGTGATGGACTGAAGACCTGTCCAGGGTGTACCCAGCCCCTCGCACAGTGATTGCTGGACATGGGCACCGGCGACCCCCGTGACCCAAAATGGAAGAAGTGGGTAAAATATAATGGATGGATTGATGTTTAGTGAACAGGGTCAGAGCGCCGAGGCCACTGCCAATGGCATCATGCACTAGACTTCTATGGCCCCACCTTCCGGTTGGTGATCGCACAGGAAGCAAACCCATGTTGCTCCTTCATTCTGATCCCGACTGGGCCCCATGCAGAGAGGCCCGGTCACCAGGCGCTCACTAACGAGTCCCTCCCCTAGGCTTGGCTCCAGGGTGGGGTCCTGGTAACCCACATCCAGGCAGAAGGACACTATGCTCCTTGTTTTTTGTCCATAAAAAGTCTTCGGCGTCGCTCTTTGTCTGGTCTGTCACCTGGAGCGGGAGATTGATAGACAGAGCGATGCAGTGTCTGCAGTATTGCAGACTTTGTGCCGGTCCTTTGTGGTGAAGAGAGAGCTGAGCTGTAAGGCAAAGCTCTCTGGTTACCGGTCAGCAGGGGCGGCCGGCCAATAGGGGGCGCTAGGGAGCGGCCACACTGGAAATTCTGGACCATGTTACATTGAAGACTTAAAAAAAATAAAAAATACATAAAATAAAATAAAAATATTTCGAAATGTATGCATTTATGTTTTTAGTTGTGCAGGATAAATATTTTATGAGTAATGATGAGTTATATTGTTTGTTTCAAAAACGTTTTCTGATTGGTGACGTATTTCCTGTTTTGGGGGCGCTCTGATCTTATCCATTGACTCTCGTTATAAGTGGCGCATGCACAGATATTCCACAATGTTACAAAACAATGGGAAGATGCTGGGCGCAGTTTTCACCGCCCTGAACAGTCCAACGTGAGCTCTAACTACCGATTGCGTGTTTCCGGCCGTTTATTTATTTATTAAAACATTTTTGTTGTCTGGAAAATGAGCCGTGTGGTCAGTGACTCAAGCAGGCTTGCTCAGGTAAGTTTTAAATCATTGAAAGCCCTTTATCTAATGTCTATTTGCATTTCTGACTGATATGCCTCTCAAATTTTAGATGGCTGTTTGTGAAAGCTGACTGTTAAAAAGTGGCAACTGGTGATTTTTTTTGCAGCTAACATGCTAATGCTAGCCTTTATCTAATGCATATATTATTATATTACCATTCCTGAATGATATCCTCTTCACTTTTAGGTGCTCTGTTTGTAATAAAAGCCTTCAGCTGACTGTTTATCCTAAAAGTGGCAACTGGTGAGTTTGTTTTTTCTTTGTTTGTTTGTGGAGTTAGGTTGCCAGCGCAGGTTATTGTACAGTATTGGAATCTGATGGCTACATTTATTTTAATTTGCTCATAAAAAATGATCAAACATTAATAATTTTATAATAGGAGCCAAGATGGTCTAGTGGCAGGGCTTTTGACTTGGGACCCGAAGGACGCGGGTTCGCGCCCCGGCCACTACCCACCTTGGGGTGTCTATGAGTGCACACCTATTTCTCCAGCTCCCCGGGCGCTTTCGGGCTGCTCACTGCACCACCTGGTAGGTGGTTGGGTTAAATGCAGAGACGAATTTCGTCTGTGTATGGGAAACATACGCAGATGACAGGAAAAGACATTATTATTATTATTATTATTATATATTAAATGTCACTGGTGGTGTTTTACTATTTTTTAACAAATTGTATTGATCTGGAGAATGAAAACAAAGCCTCTTGCAAGTAGAAATGCAGAAATGTTTTAATCTCACTCATTTTCCTTTCTATAATTTATATATAATTTATTTATTTATATATATATTTTTTTTTTGTTTGTTCTTTGTTGTTTTAGTGAGTCAAATTGGTTCTTCTCATCCTGAGCATTTAATTGTTCTGTTGACCTTGTATTAATCTGCAGTTTATTTTAAAAAAACTGTTTGAATTTGGGAAATTAAATTTGATTTTGGAGAAATAGCCCCCCCTGGTGGACATTTCACAGGCCGCCACTGCCGGTCAGTCTACGTTCTCACCCGCTTCGGATGTCATCAACCATAAAATGGCCCTTATCATTCATTATCATCCCCATTCGTAGCGGTCAGATTGCCCCTCCTGTACCTTCTAGGAGGTTTAAAGGTACGTTGTCACCGTTACAAGTGATGACAGCAGCCTCCGTTTTTAGCTACGTGGTTAGGTTTAGAGTGAAGGGTCTTAGTTAGGTTCAGGCACAAGGGTAAGGGGGTTAGGTTTAGGAAAACTGTTACATAAGCTGAAAAAAACAAAAACACAACACTTCCGGGTTCAGGAAACACGCTGCCTACTCAGCGATAATAACGCAGATAACGTTTTTTTCAAACATGATAGGAGGTGGATTGGACAGTTTTGCCAATACAGATGGGGATGATTACAGTTGATAGCGCCCATTGTATGGACTGACAACATCCGAACCCGCTGACGTTCCTCCCCTCACCGCTGGTCATGAACTCTGAGTAGAGACTGAAAGTTGATGTTTTGATGTGAGTTGATGTTTTTCTTAGTTAATTCTAGATGTTATTACTGTTTTTCTCTTGCATTTGTTGTTGGATGTAACTGGGACCCCGTGTACATAATCTCGTTTTCATCACATGTACCACATGCGGAGCAAATGACAATAAAGACTCTCTGACTCTGACTCTGAAAGAACAAGATTGTGGATACAGGAAGTTGAAATAAGTTTCCTCTGCAGGATAGCTGGACTCTCCTTAGAGACAGGGTGAGAAGTTCAGTTATCAAGAGAGACTGAGTAGAACCACTGCTCCTCCACAGTGAGAGGAGCCAGTTGAGGTGGTTCGGGCATCTGGGAAGCTCCCACGGATGCCTAGGAGGTGCTTGTCAGGGGAATATATATAAAGGTTTTGGATGTTCATCTGTAAACGTAACGGGTGTTAACAAATGTTAAGAGAGACCTCAGAGGTCTCTGAAGATCACGGAGCCTTTGCACCTGATAAACTCCAAGGCACTTCTTTATACGGTCCGTGGGTCGACCTCGCGATTGGAGCTTCAATGTAACATCTGTGTAAGCTTTTGTTTTGAACTCTTCCCCCTTGCAAGTAAACTGGGTCAAAAAAATCTTGTGTCCTTGGAGTGGCTTATTTGAGTAAAGAGATGATGAAAGGATATTTAATTTATCCAACATCTGTGGTGCTTCGGGCAGGTCCAACTGGGAGGAGACCTCGGGGAAGACCCAGGACACACTGGAGAGACCACGTCTCTCGGTTGACCTGGGAACTCCTTGGAGTCCTCAGAGCTGGAAGAGGAGGCTGTGGAGAGAAATGTCTGGACCTCCCTGCTCAAGATGCTGCCCCGAGACCTGAGTCCACAACAAGTGGAAGATGGATGGATGGATGTTGGATGGACTGGTTGAACCATAAAGAAACTATCAGAAAGCAAATATTAGACATTTTGTACATCTAAACCCTTAGAGCCATCCAGATTCTTGATGGCTGCCAGTTTTACAGAGTGCTTAAAATTTTACACGGCAGTAGCTGAGACTACTCCCAAAACATTCCAGTACTGTGAGAACTAACAGATTTCAGGAAACTTTTGCAACACTGAATGTGACCACTTTAATTTTAAAAATAAAGGTAAAAGTCAATAATTTTCAAGATAAGCTGGTTTCAGTTTAAAACTCCAAAGGGAAAGGGGACAGGAAAAGTCAGAAGTTTAATTACAGTTACTCAATAAAATAAAAAAAGCTCACTCTGAAGAGAAAATTAATGTTTTATTAAAAATCATTTCACTTGTTTGTTTGTTTGTTTTTGTAATTTCCTGTAGCAGTTTTGTGTTCTTTGGCTGAAGCACATCGCGTTTTCAGTGCTCAGAAAAAATAAATGTTTCTATCTGAGAGGCAGAGGCCTTGCCAAGTTTCATGTGAGGACGAGGTACAAAGAAATGAAGAAAATAAGAACATTTAATAAAAAAAACTGCTTTTACTGAACAGTGCAGGTTTTCAGGTCCGACTGAGCCACGGGCAAGAAACGTCAGACAACTATAAGAAAAGATATAAAGGTAGTAAAAATCTGGGAAAATATTGATTAATTTATTTACTGCTTTTTATTCACCTTTCAGACTTTTTGTGTTAAACATGCAGTCCCTTCATCAACTGCTGCATGTTTTGAAGCACAAAAAATAGAAACTTCTGCAGTAAAATGCACCAGCGAGGATTCTTCGGATACTCAAGGGCATCTTATGTCTTTTGTTTTGTACTTCATTGTGTGTGTTACCTGTTGTTTGTTCAGCACTTTGGTTTGGCCTTGTTCCTGTTTAAAGTGCTTTATAAATAAAATGGTATGGTATGGTATAAACACGACTCCCCCCATCTGATATAGACGCAGTCAGCAAATCCACAGTGACATCACTGAGATGAAAATAACTGTTCTGATAAGATTTAGAGTTTATATGAAAATCAGACGCTCATAATGAAGCTTCAAATCAACGATTCAAAAATATACTTCTAACAACTCAATAATTGCATTCTATAGCAGAACATTTTACGTCAACACATGAAAACAGTCATTTATGCTTGTCCAAATGTCCGGATCACTGTTGCTTTGTAGGGGATGGCGTGCTGGTTTCATCTTGGCCGTATAAAGTCCATCGTGCTGTGCGTCACAGCAAACGAACATCAGACACTCAAAACATCCTTGTCTTTTTCTCTCGTTCCACGCATCTCTCAGACCCTTCACCAACGCACGTAATGCATCCATAATACAGGTGTGCAGTGGAGAGCGTCCTGTGCTCCAGCATCAACGTGTGGCATGGAGGCTGCACAGTTGCAGAGAGGAAAGCTCTACAGAGAGTGGTGAAGGCTGCACAGAAGATGTTGGAGTCAGTCTCCCCACCATCACAGACATTTACACCTCCAGATGCAGAAAAAGAGCCACCTGCATCATGAAAGACCTCACTCACCCAGCACACTCACTCTTTGCACCACTCCCCTCGGGACGGAGGTTGAGGAGCATCAAATGTAGAACCACTAGACTGAGGAACAGCTTCTACCCTGAGGCTGTCAGACTCATGAATAAATAAATAATAAGAATAAACACTGCAAAATGTCACATCATGCTGATACTGATCTGTTTCTTGTTGCTGCGTTCATCTGTGACCATCTGCTCATAATGACTCATGTTCGTGCTGCTGTTTATAATGATGTTTTTCTACTACATTAGGGCTTAGTGTATTACTAGCTGATGTCTCTCTTAGTTAATCCTAGATGTTATTATTGTTTTTCTCTTGCATTTGTTGTTGGATGTAACTGGGACCCTGTGTACATAATCTCGTTTTCAACACATGTACCACATGCGGTGCAAATGACAATAAATTCTCTCTGACTCTGACTCTGACTCTGATAATGAATCAGGAATGAGGTGCTTCAGGAAACCCGTCGGTTCATTTGGCAGCTGCTGATAGACTTGGGTCTGTTTGTGTTTCTGTTACAACGAGGATGAAATGAGACGAAGGGAAAAAAAGAAAAGAGCAGGATGTTTCCAGGAGGTTCATGCTGTTGTCCATCCATCCATCCATCCATCTTCTTCCGCTTATCCGGGGTCGGGTCGCGGGGGTAGCAGCCTAAGTAGGGAGGCCCAGACTTCCCTCTCCCCAGCCACTTGGAGCAGCTCCTCTGGGGGAATCCCAAGGCGTTCCCAGGCCAGCCGAGAAACATAGTCCCTCCAGCGTGTCCTGGGTCTTCCTCTGGGTCTCCTCCCGGTGGGACATGCCCGGAACACCTCACCAGGGAGGCGTCCAGGAGGCATCCTAACCAGATGCCCGAGCCACCTCAACTGGCTCCTCTCGATGTGGAGAAGCAGCGGCTCTACTCCGAGTCCCTCCCGGATGACTGAGCTTCTCACCCTATCTCTAAGGGAGAGTCCAGCCACCCTGCGGAGAAAACTCATTTCAGCCGCTTGTATCCGAGATCTTGTTCTTTCGGTCATAACCCAAAGCTCATGACCATAGATGAGGGTGGGAACGTAGATCGATCGGTAAATTGAGAGCTTTGCCTTTTGACTCAGCTCTCTCTTCACCACGACAGACCGGTACAGCGCCCGCTTCACTGCGGACGCTGCACCTATCCGCCTATCGATTCACGCTCCAGTTTTCCCTCATGCTGTTGTACCTGCAATAAATATAACACAGTACTGTAGTCCCTCGTTTATTGTGGGGGATCCGTACCCTGAAGACCAACAAGTGAAAATCCATAAAGTAGGAGTACAAGT
>JBBPBX010030582.1:12041-28754 GCA_038048925.1 Garcialebias charrua
TGTGTGTGTGTGTGTGTGTGTGTGTGTGTGTGTGTGTAATATTCTAAACAATGTTTCTAAACTCTACATACTCTAAAAGAGCACAGCATGTCATGATTTTAGCCCCCTGCTTCATCTGCTCTCAGCCACCTGAAAGTGCTCTTGGCCACACCCACTTCGTCACTCTGCATGCAGAACAGCTGTTCACAGCTGCAGCAGCAAGTTTATCCTGCAGTATGGGCTGCACAAAGCTGCAGGAGGTACAAAATAATTTAAAAGTATTTAACAAAAATTCCATGCAGATCATTCGGCTCATCCATGTGTGTCAAGTCCACTCTGATTTTTGAAAAACCACAATAGAGTGAGTCTGCAAACGAACCGCCAAGAAGCGAGGGACTACTGTAATGGCCCAACCCATCAGCCAAACCAAGAAATACAAAAAGGAAACAATAAATTGATCATTTATTGTCACCTCCAGCTGCTCTGGACTTTAAAGATTTCACTAAAAACAAACAAATTTGGTGCACGTCCCACACATGCACACAGCAACAAGAGTATCGGCGCACCAACGTGAGTAGGTGTAAAGTGTGTGCACACGCAGTAAGTGTTGAACCTGTGCATGGTGCAATAAAAAAATTATTCAAATGTGGATTTTATTGTATTTTAGTTCATGTGCAGAGCTCGTTTACTGTCCCCTGCTTTGGAGGAAAGAGGGGGACATGGAAATACTCTCCATCTGTCCAACTGTCCATTTGTCCATCTGTGCATGTTGTGAGCATGATAACTTAAAAAATAAGAGAGATATCGTCTTCCAGTCATGTGACTTCATGTAGGTGTAAACAGTGATGGCATAGTTACATTGAACTTAGTTAATTCACTGATTAGTCCTTGGGAAAAGTAATTACTGATTATTTGATTTGGAAAGTAACTAAGTTATATTACTAAGTTACTTTATTAGTTACTTTCAGCAGTCGCTGACAAGAACCCTCTGTCACAATACATAAAAAATTTAAATGTTTTAATAAAATAATTACTAATAAAAAATATTCAAAAAACAAAATACAGTAGTCTTTCTTGACTTCATTAAACATAAATACTTGTTTTTATAAAACCTAAAATAGTCTGAGTTCAAATAAATACTTTTTATAAAAAATAAGGTAGTATTTCTTGATTTCAATATCATAAATGAAGGTTGAATGAATAAAGAAATACTTGCTTTATATAAAAATAGTGTCTTTCTTGACTTCACTAAACAAATAATATTTTTACAAAAAAGACTTATAAAATGTTTATTTTGAAAATGTGTCAAGTAAACAATACGTTTGTATGAAAATAAATAAAAGCATGAGCCACTGGCCAAAAGGATGGCCCAGCACAGAAGATCAACATCATCAGGTCAGGACTCTGCGGTCTACACTCATCTCCAGGTCAGAGGTCACTCTTTCAGGGATGAAGATGTTCACATCCTTGATAGAGAGGAACGATGGTTTGAGAGAGGAGTAAAGGAGGCCATCTTTGTGAAAAGAAACCGTCCATCATTAAACAGAGGTGGAGGCCTCCAGGTTCAACTGTCCCCCTCTTACAATGCTGTTATTGCTAGTATCACTCAGCCCTCTGTGAATAGCAAACAACCATCAGGGTGCTAACGATCCATTGTTAGGCTGATGGTCCTCCTTGATCACGTGAGCAGCTGGTTTCAGCTGTCAGCAGCAAACTGGTTGATCCACTGTGAGAGGGTGCTACAGTATTTATAAGATTGAGATGAATACAGCATCTCAGACTGAGGAAGTCTTTTGGACAAAAGATAAAACGTTTCTACAATTTTTTTGTTGTTTTGTTTTTTGAATGTCCAGAGGACCAGACTTAGCTTTTTTAGATTTTTCTACCTGGATTATTGAGCAGCATCAGGTCATCATCACACACTTCTTAGCTGCAGGTGGATGTCCCTCAAGAGGAAAAAGACAGCTGCCTGTGTCCCAGACTGGAAATAACACACAAACAGGTAAAAAAATAAAAAGAGTTAATAAGATTATCATTTTAAATTAAAAAGGTTAATTATATATAATATTAATAAAAGAACAATACCTATTCTTGAACGGTTGAGGTGGTTGGATCTCTCGGTCATCATCAGGGCAGGGATTTATTCAGCTCCAGGACTTGTTGACATCAGTTTTTTCATAAAGTGATGAACTTTTTGGCTGAAGTGTTGACATGATGGACGTGATGGAAGACGTGGTAGAGACGCTCAGTTAATTTAAAGCCTGCACATCAACAACATTTCAGACGTAGATCCAGAGCTTTAAAAAGTCCTACAGTTTGTGTTATTGATCTGGACTGATCTGACCTACCTGAAGGCTGTTTTAATGCTGCTGCTGCTCTGTTAGCAGTGTTTACAAGCTGCTGTTCTTCGTTCACGTTCGGATCACGTCGTAAGTCCGTTCAAGTTAGACGTGTTGTCTGCTGCAGATCCAGTCTCCGTGAAACAAAGTCCACACACAGTTTTGGATGTGCGCTCGTGTTTTTAACAAGAAAGTCACAACGGTCCTAAAGAAACAGGAGACCGCAACGAGATGCTAATGCTAACGTGTGCTACAAGACAATAACACCGGGCGGTCGCATAGACTGACGTCACTCCTGTCTTTTTTTAAAACGCTCCCCCCGAGACGCATTGGCGAAATAAAATAAAATTACAGTTCTACAGAAAATGACAAAAAAGTAACGCACAATAATTTGGAGTGAGTAACTTTAATCTGATCACTGGATTTTGAAATAGCAACGCGTTAGATTACACGTTACTGAAAAAAGTGGTCCGACCAGAGTAACGCGTTACTTTGTAACGCGTTAGTGACATCACTGGGTGTAAGACAGATCTCTGCCAAAAATTGGGTTACGTCAAAATCCAAGATGGCCACCACTATGTAAACCTACTATCCTGTTCATGGGGAAACATTGCTTACTAGTTTTTCTATTGCCTAAAAGTATAGTTTCCTCAAGTGATCGGCCGAAGATTAATTTATGGGGGCCAAGGCCACCATTGGCTACCCCCTGGCTCCTCCATTTCATCTGGTTAAAGCTGCTCCCTCCACTCGGCAGGATCGATCACTCTGCCCTGCTTCAGTTAAAAAAATAAAAACCTACCTCTGTTCTTCTCCACAGTGTAACTCCATCCTTCTTGATTATCTTGCAGTAAAAACATTTAGGTTTACTTTCACTCCCTGTTCAATTCTAGTCCACAGAAACACCCGTCTCCAAAACCACAAACACCCATGATTCAAATCCTCCAGTGCCGGGGACGTCAGAATACTGCTTGAACTTTCTGTTCAACACTCGGGTCAGTGAGGGTCATTTTAAATAATGTGCTGCGTGTATCAATATTGATCGATTTGATTGATTTACATGACTGCCAGCTTTTCATGGCACTGTGGCAAAAATGACAATGATGTTGTTAATGAAAGAATATTGAGAAATCCGCTCATTCTCAATCAGTTCATCTGGACAGTTTCTTTTTAGTAGAAACGTTTCACCCTCACTCCAGAGGGCTTCGTCAGTCAGAGTAGTTCCAGCACACTGAAGTTACCCCACCAAGTAAACAACTTAAGTGGACCAACCAGTTTGCTGTAGCCAAGATGGTTTCTGGGGGCTGTCCTGTCCCTCGTCGACTCCTCCCAGGCAGGCAGCCATGTCCAAAGTGGTTCACAGTGGTGTGCTTTGGACTACTCTGACTGACGAAGCCCTCTGGAGTGAGGGTGAAACGTTTCTACTAAAAAGAAACTGTCCAGATGAACTGATTGAGAATGAGCGGATTTGATACCTGGACTATTGAGAATGAACTTTCTTAATATTGAGAAATGTTCCACTACATTCAGCCCATTTGTTGATTAATACAGACTTTCATCTTTTGAATGTGTAACTGAAATCTGCTACAATAATAGTCAGGTCTTAATATATAACTTTGTGTAATAATAAAAAGTCTTTCAACAGTTTATTTTTCTTGTTTAAAAGGAGACAAACTGACAGAATTATAATTCTGAGTTACCCTCAGCTGTGAGGACGTCGAGACCCGAGCGTCTGAGCAGATTCTGCAACCTAATTCTGTATTTATGAAGAAAAGAAGGATCCTCTACGTACCAGCCTGTTTGAGCTTTACAGCATCACACATTTATTCAAACCTACACACACAACCTGCTTCTGTAACGGGGAGGCAACTCCACGTTCCTGCCCTCGGGTTGAACTCCGCCATGCCTCGGGATGATGCATGCAGATGAACTTTCACTTCATGTTGTTTCACAGCAAAACCGACTTGCACTTAAATAAGACAGACATCTTCGTACGGCACTCTGTGAAAACCTAAAGAGGTTTCACTCAGGTGTGTTTTCACCCCCTCCCCTGTGGCTGACATCAAGCTGACTCCTTCAGTTCCTCACAAACTGAAATGTTTTTAAATTTGATGACAAGCTGTTCAAAGTACTGTTTATTTTTATTTTTTATAATTATGGGATTTATCTGATTGGCCATTGTCTGTTAGATGTATCAAGTTGTCAGCTTAATGTTCATAATGGTGTTTAACAAAGTATTTTATTAATTGTATTAAAAAAAGTATTTTATTATTGTGTATAACACAATCATTGTTCCACACTTAATCTATTGTATTGATGTTTGGGGGAATGCGTGTAAAACAATCACAAAGCCTATTTTTGTATTACAGAAAAGAGCTGTAAGAATTATCACTAGAAAGCATTACCGTCATCCATCAAGTACATTATTTTATCAACTAAAATTACTGAAGTTCCATGATTTGGTAGACTATAATATTTTATCAGTTATGTATAGAGCTCAAAATAATGCATTACCTTTAAATATCCAAATGCACTTTGTTAAAAGACAAAGTTGTTATAATCTTAAGGGAACAGAGTTGTTTGTAAAACCACAATTCAGAACCAGTTTGAAGGGACGTTCTACCTCAATCCAGGGAATTAGATTATGGAATGGCTTGGAGAATGTAGTTAAAAATGCCAAGTCAATGTTTACATTTAAAAAAATGATCAAAACAAATGTGTTAAAAAAATATATGTGAAATAACGTAATGTGTATTGTATTAGTTAGAAAATTAGAAAGAGTTAGTCATTTTGTACTGTTGGTTGAAGAATATTATTGTTTAACCTGATTGTTGGAAAAAGTTGGTTGAAGATTATTATTGTTTACATGGTTTGACTACTGTTGTTTAATCTGATTGTTGGAGATAAGGGGCAGATATAATAAGATTTATTCTTCTTTCTGCCACCTTTCATTTTTTTACATTTTGTACACTATCATTATGAGATTGCCTTGTATTGTTTCTTTTGTAAAAAAATGAACAAATTTAATAAACATAAACATAAACATAAACATTTTATCAGTCTGTGCTGAGTGAGCTGAACGTCAAAGCCAAACTAAAACTGGAGGCATTCAATACACACAGCCTTATGTATTTCAAACATTTATTTCTTTTAATGTTGATGATTATAATGGACAACTAATAGAAACCCATTTTCAGATTGTCCTGTAAACAATAAGCTGAACTCCTTCAGCTGTGAGGCTCCTGATTCAGCTACTTTCAACTTTAAAAGCACAACAAACCTCATTTTTATAGAAAACCTTCGGCTGACGTTGGATGAGTCTTCTTGTTGTTTCTGTAGTCTGCTTGTTTGCACTGAAGGTTTGGAGCAGGCTGTGGGAAAGTTTATGTTAAAGGTTTGGGACCACTCACCTGCATTCTAGATTCCCTCCATTCAGGTTTATTTAAGTTGTTCATTCACTCTGCATTTCAACAATATGTTGCCAAAGAGGAAGTCTAATGGCTTAAATAAAACTTCAGAGGAAATGTTAAAGTAAATAGACTATATGCCACGGACTTCCGTTCTGGCACTTCCACATTCATGAGCCCGACCGCGCACTTCTGGTTAGCGGGAAAGACACGAACATAAATGACTAAATACAATTAATAAAACATCTGCATACACACCAATAATAACTCTATACACTTATAAATCCATATAAATCCATAGCGACGTTTCCCCTACGAATAGCCGCAATAAATTTTCGCCCGAACCCCCCCTCGGAACAGCTGTTCCCACCGGTGGGCGGACACAACGGAACTCACTCAGCAGCGTGCAGCCGCTTCCCGTTTTGGGTCGTTGTCATGGTCTGCTACTAGGAGCTAACGCTAACAACAACATGGATAGGAACCGGAAGTGCGGGATGTGGCCGATATTTTAACGGAGGTATGTCACAACTACCCGTGGCGTATAGCCTATTGAAACGTGAGGATCAGGCTTCCTCCTCAGGGTTTGATGCTGCTCACCTGTTTGTGATCATGTCCATCAGCTGTTTATTCTGGTCAGTCCTCTTCACAGGTGCAGCAGCAGTTTCTCTCCCGTGTTAATGTCACAGTTGTTCCTGGTTGATCTCAGAGGTTCCTCCAGGTGTTTATGTTACGTTAGTCATCTGAGGCCAGGGGTTTAGTCTCATAAGTCCAGTGCTTTGTTTAATAAAGATATCAAACGGCTCATCGTGGAATCTGCTCTTGGACTCATTCCCCGTGCCCTCGAGTGAATTGTGACACACAACAGATGACGGGCAGCAGATTCTTGGAAATGTTGTACGCACAACTTCTCCTGACTTCATAATTATGGATCAAGTAAGTTCTTAGAAGAGGTAACACCATGGAATGAATTACAAACTCTGAATCCCACCAAACCCTCAAACCAACGTCCCACATGTGAAAACTTCTGAAATAATGACGGTGAGGTTCCTGATTGTGGCCTCCAGGGAGCACTTTGGACTTCTCCCAGAAGAGCTACCACACCATTTTACAGCGCGTTCGGATGTTGTCAGTGCATACGATGGGGGTTATCAACTGTAATCATCCCCATATGTATCGGCGAAACTGTCCAATCCACCTCCTAGCATGTTTAAAAGAACGTTATCAGCGTTGTTATCGCTGTGAGTAGGCAGCGTGTTTCCGTAAACTCGGAAGTGTTGTGTTTTTGTTTTTTTCCGCTTATGTAACTGTTTTCCTAAACTTAAACCTTAAACCTGACCCAGAGGACCAACCCTAAACCTAACCCCCTTACCCTTGGGCCTAAACCTAACCAAGACCCTTTAAGGCCGAGATACACTTGAGCGTCCTCACGATACGCCTATACGCAACGTACATATGTCAAGGCAAAAGCGTAGCCCCGCGTAGCCCCTCAGGGCACGTACGCACAAAGCTTTTTTTTTACATACGCATACGCGGTGCGCGGTGTCTGACCATAAACTTCCCCGGCGCCGGACTGTTTTGTATGTTACACAAATGAATTAAATTCCTCTTTTTTATCGCTGATCGGGCCTTTTCTTTTGTTTTTTTGCCTAAAGTCAAGTAATCACTTCTTCCTCCGTTCACTCCATGAATGAAATGAATGAATTCAGGTCCTACCTGGGTGCGCAATGTTTTAAATATCCCTGGTGGGCTGTGTGCTGCAGGAAAAGCACTCCCTGTTATTATTTTTATTTCTGAGAGAACTTTTTATAACATATATAGTAGAAACACCGCATCAGAACACCGCAGCGGTCTTCAGCGAGCTACATGAGCTGACTGAAAGCTGTCAATCATTTCAGTAGGCGTGTCAGCAAGTGACCAATCAGCGAGCTCAGTTGAGTCCCCTCCGTGCGCAGCTGCTCATATTACAACAAGGATCTGGAGCGAGAACGCGAGCGTTTGAAAGCTGATAAAAGCCGAGCTATAGCAGCGAAAGCATGCGCACAAAATGCGCGTGTACATTGGCGTACTTCATGTACGCTCAAGTGTATTCCAGCCTTACCTCTAAACCTAACCACGTAGCTAAAGACGGAGCCTGCTGTCATCGCTTGTAACGGTGACAACATACCTTTAAACCTCCTAGGAGGTACAGGAGAGGCAATCTGACCGCTACGCATGGGGATGATAATAATGATAAGGGCCATTTAACGGTTGATGACATCCGAAGTGGGTGCATTTTATTTATAGAGCACTTAAAACAGCAACAAGGCCGACCAAAGTGCTGTACAAACAAACAAACAAACAAACAAAAACAACACATAGGCAACATACAAAATGAAGTAAAATGACAGAATATAGACGGGTTGTGGAGAGAGATGTCTGGACCTCCCTGTTCCAGCTGCTGCCCCCGACACCTGACTTTGGAACAAGCAGAAGATGATGGATAGATAAATGGATGACAGTATAGGTTACACAACTACACACACTCACCACAACTTCTTTTTGTCAAATAAATGAACTACTAAAGAAAACATTAAGGGTTGGAAAGCTAAGACTCAAGAGGCACAACTGTATTAAACACACACACACACACACTTAATTTGCATCACACTCTGATGCCTAATTGTAGGAGTTCTGTTCCTGTAATGACGTCTCTGGCAAAAGGCAGCATTAACCTGCACAAAATGTCCCACCTGACCAGAACACACATCCGTACAGTTAACACAAAGTGCGCCTCACACACACACACGTTCACATTAATCACACACACCCACAGGGAGAGGGGGGGGAAAGCTCAGGGGACTGAACCAACCAGACAGCTCATATCGACGTCTTTGCTTTATGTTTATTAAAACGGCTGGAAATCACCAGAGTGACTCATGTTTGAGACTTGGAACAGGAAGGAAGACGAGCGCTCCGTCATTATGGAACAAGACCCAGGAGCTGATAAATTATTGTTGTTTGGTTTTTGAAATGAACAACTAAACATCATGGAATCATTTTGTAGTCTGATAATTGGAGTCAGTGGGGATGTTACAGTATTAATGATCTGCAGGGCCCAGTGGAGACAAACATGGATTCTGATTCTGAATGGATTCAGCATTTTGCATCTTTTGTTGTTGTTATTGTCCTTGATCTAATTTAAGAAATCAGATGACAAAATATTTTGGATTAAGTCCTTTAAAAAAAGAAAAAGAGAGATTATTATTTATTTGATCACAGTTAAACTTTATTTTATACAAATTCCATCTTTTCAAATCCTCACTGTACTATACAGTACAGTGTTGGCCATTTTTGTCAGTTTATGTTGCTATTTGTATCTATATTTTTATTTTATCTTTTCCTGTCTGCTGTGCTTGTTTGTTTCGATTGTACAGCACTTTGGTTGGCCTCGTTGCTGTTTCAAGTGCTCTGTAAATAAATTGGTTTGGCATAATTATTACAGCTCTTTTCTGTAATACAAAAATAGGCTTTGTGATTGTTTTACACACTTTCCCCCAAACATCAATACAATAGATTAAGTGTGGAACAATGATTGTGTTATACAACAAATACAGAGCTTTATCATTCAATAGGTCTCTGACTTTGTACAGTACTACAATCGATTTAGCTATTTTTATTCTTATAGAATGTATGTAATGTTTCCATGTCAGTTTGTCATCAATGATTACACCCAAAAACTTCACCTTAATCTATAAATCTCAACACCCTCACTTTTAAATGGAACATCAACAGTTTTCTTTTTGTTACTGAAATACTTTTATTACTGACCTTAAATTTATCCTGCAGCTGAGGCCAACAACCTCCACTGGACCTGCCTCATTCTGGGTCTGGATGTTAGGTTTCAGACTGCAGAGCAGGTTCCTCTGTGGAAACTGAAGTTCCAGCCTTGTGTGCGCCGACACTCTTCTTCTTCTTCTTCTTCTTCTTCTTCTACTTCTCCTTAGTTTTCCAGTTTTAAAGGATGACTAGCGTAATTGTGATTGCAGGCTGTGTTAACAGAGGGGAACCAACATGAAGGCCATGTAAGAACATGCTAATGGTACGTTCTCCAGTTACAGGGGATGTTCTACACTTGTCAGATGTAATAAATGAGACTTTTGGATAATGAGCCACTTCCTGCCCATCAGCAGCTTCTTTCACACGGTGGAGGGAAGAAGATGGAGCACCAGGAGGACCATTCTGTTAAATATTCTTCTGGTACCACAACACAAAAACAGGTGATCAGTTCTCTTACGAATGTGTGCAGAAAACAAGTTGGATCAGGGTGTAGTCCAACCAGCCAGAAGAATAAAACTACCTGCCTGTGGCAGCTCAGTCCCTCCGTCACTCATCAGAAATGAGGTGGAAATAAACGAATCCCTGATTTAGTCCCTGGTGGGGGTTTCTGGTTGGAAGAGCCGTTCAGACTTAAACCCTAATTGTTTTTTAATTGCATCAATTAGTTCAATTAGGTGACAGTATGTTGCCAGTGTTTCGACTCGTTAATAATTAAATCAGCTCCTTCATCTGCTGTGCAGAAGAGGCAGGAAATAAGACAAAACATGAAACACAAGCAGCAAAACTACAGAATGATGGACTCTTCACCAAAGTCCAATGCTAAAGGATCCAACGAGGCTAGCCTGTATAAATAAAGGTTGAATGAAAAGCACTTCCATAAAGCAGCTCAGTGCCAAAGACCAGCTCATGTTTAATCCGAGTTTGCTCATTAATTAATATCAATGAAGACAACGTGTCCCCTGACGACACATCACAGGACCAGCAGAGGTATGGAGCTGATGTGTAGCGCTGCTCATAAACTGTGTTGGGCGTTTCTCCTCAGCGTTACATCTGTGACGCCTCAACTGGTGGCTCAGAGGCACAACAGCAGCGGGGTGTCTTCAACCCTGCATGCTGCCTTGGCCCGTTAAGTCATACAAAGATTGGAATTAAAAACACCCAGTCTCAGCTTGAATGTACATGACTCTGCATATTTCTCAGATTTGTAGAAGATCATTTTAAAGTTCATGCAACAGTCAGATCTGCAGATTATCCAGAAGTTTTTATTTTATTTTATTTTTATTAAAGTTTTTAATATGTGAAAGAATCAAAATACATATAATGAAAGGTGGCAGAAGAAAAAAAATTGTCTGCCCCTTTTAAAAAAATTAAAAATATATATTTTTTTACAAACACTCAATTTAAATAATAATCATCCAGAAACAACAGATCAATTTAATAACATTTCACACTCAATTAACGAATACATTAGGATGCATTACTTAAAGCTTTAGTATTTTGCTATCAGTTTAGGCATGATAATTTTTTTGAATTTCATCACAGAGTTTACATCTTTAACATCCTTATCCAAAACATTCCACTCCCTTATTCGAAATAAAACGTCCCTTCAAACTACAGTAGTCCTATACTGTATCTGGGTTTAACAAACATTTCAGTTCCTTTTAAACTGTAACAGCTTCCTCTCTTTATGAAAAACATTTGAACATTCGTGGGTAGCATATTCTTATGAGCCCTATGCATTACTAACAAAATATTATCAACCAATTCAAAAAATTAATAATTTGAGTTGTTAAGTTTAGTAGTTTAGTTGTTGAAAGTTTAGTCTTTTGTTGAATTAAACATCTACTTCTGTCAACGTTTGTGTCTCCACTTTTATCTTAACGTTGTATGGGGGTAAACAAAAGAAATGTGTGTTTTCCTCATTAACTAAGAGTGTGTTCCTGTGTGTTGGTAGAGGGCAGCAGGGTAAGAGCCACTGTGGGACTCAGCACTGAAACAAATCCACTGAGTGGGTGCACCTGGAAGTCTTGAGGGCTTGTTCTAACTGAAGGGCTCTCAGCGTTAAGACTTTCAGCGCACTGTCTGCCTCCAAATGCACAATCCTCAGAGCACTCATATACATAATGTTCTGGCTCTTTGTCAGTGAATTATTTTAGTTTAAATGCAGAAATTAAAACATTCTTATCTGGGCTAAAAAGAACATTTACAAAAACACATTTTCCTTTAGTGCAGTTTATAATTTCCTCTGTTTTCAGTCATGTCCAACCTCTGCTACAGAATCTGGATGAAGAGGGACGGACAAGAAAAAAGTATTTGTTTGGATTTTAAGTGTGGGTGACATCATCTTTTAACTTTGCATATACTGTAGTTGTTACAACCCCACCCTGAGGATAATCAGGTAAAAATATGGCACTGGGTGTAACAAAAAAACTAACAGTTGATGTCAATAAAAGAACATGTTTATTTTACAAAGTAGAAAAGAGAAAAAACAATCAGGCAAACACAGGAAAGCTTTAAGCTTCAGGGTCTCCAAGGCCAAAACAACAAACAAAACACCCCCTTCTAACTATAAAGAAAATATATAACTAGCTAGAAGTAAACTTAAAAATACAAGGGCTGAGCTCCCTAGCTATCCACAAAACAGGAGAAAACAGGTTAGAACAGAAATGGCAGAGAACCCCTACCAGCTTCCCCTGTGAACAGAGAAAAAAAAAACATTAGTTAGGCACTTAGACACTTCATCAAAAATGCTCACAGCAAGATAAGTTAAGTTTGAACAAACCACACAGACAAGATCACAGCAGATCAAGGCCCAGACAAAAAGGGACCTGACATCTCTCTCTCTCTCTCTCTCTCTCTCTCTCTCTCTCTCTCTCTCTCTCTCTCTCTCTCTCTCTCTCTCTCTCTCTTTTGGTGTTTTATGGCGGTTGGCAAATAACGAGTAGGTGCATTACCGCCACCTTCTGGAAAGGAGTACGGACCAGACGGCGCAGAACACAACACAAAACACACAGGCGACCTAGAACACCACAACAACCAACAACCCAAAACCCACACAAAGTACCCTAAAGAGCACAAACAGAAAAGAGCAAAAACAAACAAAACAAAATAACCATGAACACCCGTTTACAGCGAAGACACGGGCAGAGACACCTCACACCCAGACGCACCCTCACCCCGACTCAATTCATCACGAACACTCTCCCAAGACAACTCAGTCGCGCCAAAGAACCTCGAAGCAGCCTGCACTATGATTTTGATGGTTTCAGTTTTAGTCGAAGCCTGCGCAGAACAGTTAACAACAAAAGCAACGAACGGAATCAACCGTTCGAGCGTAACAGTACCCTGACCACGTTCAGGGACACTCGGTACTTCAACAATAGACGGCGAAGAAACATCGCGCTTGACCACACGAACCGCCTCCGCGTACGAAAGATTCCCAACAGTCTTAACTCGCTGAATTTCAGCAGCTGCCTTTCGATCCACACAACCAGCATAAGCCGCAGAATGACTACCACCACAATTACAACACAACAGCTGAGTCACACCACAATCAACATAGTCATGGTCCCCCCCACACTTACAACAACGACGCTTACTCCGACAAACAGCAGCGATGTGCCCAAACCTCTGACACTTAAAGCACCGAAGAGGCGGAGGAACATAAGCCTTTATCTGGCAAAACACCATCCCGGAAACACAACAAGACAGACGTACTATCCACCTTCACCCCATCCCGATAAGCCGGTAAACGTTTCAAGGACTCAACTTCCCCACCCTTAATGTTCTTCCTCAAGACCTCCAAGTCATCCTTAACAGGAATCCCGGAAATAACACCCCTGGAACCTCTCACCTCACCCACAATCTTCCTATCCACCACCGCTTTACCACACACAGTCTCCAAACCCAAAGCCTTGTCCCTCTGTTCAGCATGCCTACAAACGAGCAGGAGATTGCCATCCCACAACACCTTAGCTACTTCCACGTCACCCACAGCACGCTTCAGACCCTTCGAAAAAGCCACAGGGCTCACCCCAAGCAAACCCCGGCCCGCCGCAAACCGCAACACAACTTTACACGTCTCCAGTAGCACCTTCTTCCTACCGTCAACACCGTCATCAGCAACCTCAAGACACCGTTTACCCGAAGCCAAACACTGTCCATCACCCCCACTACTACACTCCATCGTGGTCCGCTCACAAACCAGATTATCCCCGTCGGTGTGTCGCTCCCAGGAAAACGTACCCAGGGACCTGACATCTCTGGCATGAAGCTCTTTATGGGGTGGCTGACGAGCTCAAACACTTTTCACCTGTGGCAGCCAGGTAGAACTGAAACACAATAGGAGAGAGAGAGGGCTCCCTCAAGAAAAGAGAGCCCTTAGAGGTCAGTGACCGTAACAATAGTGACACAACATAAATATCTTGCATCATTCAACTATGTTCGTTTTAGCAAACAAAATGATATATTAATGAAAATTCCTTTCAAAGTGAGTTTAAAATTAAAAACCGTGTTTCTTCACGGGACATCCGACTACACGCGAATGCAACATCTGTGACGTAGGAGGGAGAACGTCTTTAGAACGCCCCTTTTACATATTCATGGCGGACAATAAATAAAACAACGAATTTATCAATCTAAGTGAAGATTTGAGCGATTTGTCTTCAGTTTGGGAAGCAGAAAGTTAGATGAACAAGAAACAGCAGGTTCTAATTTAGGTCTGCACCCGTATTTATTTGAGTCTTACCTTTTCAGGAAGCGAGGGAGCTCGGGGGGCAGCTTTATTTATTCCATTCTTGACTAAGTATTTCATCTTTTGGGAAAGTGAGAAGGCTCACTTGTTCACTGATATTAGAACACCCAAATGTGAAACAACGTAACGGCATTTTTCAAGTTATACAAAAAAAATAGGCGATCTGGCAGAGAATTAATATCATGGCAGACGCAAACTGAGGTTCATCCTCCTACGTCACAGATGTTGCATTCGCGTGTGGTCGGATGTCCCGTGAAGAAACATGGTTTTTAATTTTA
The DNA here is from genome assembly GCA_038048925.1 of Garcialebias charrua. Classification (NCBI taxonomy): domain Eukaryota; kingdom Metazoa; phylum Chordata; class Actinopteri; order Cyprinodontiformes; family Rivulidae; genus Garcialebias; species Garcialebias charrua. Next base: position 26,611 of record JBBPBX010030582.1, read on the forward strand.
AACTCACTTTGAAAGGAATTTTCATTAATTTATCATTTTGTTTGCTAAAACGAACATTGTTCAATGATACAAGATATTTATGTTGTGTCAATATATGCAAAGTATAAAGATGATGTCACAGACATTTTAAGGGCACAAATTATTAGGCATGAGGGAACGAGGCTTCTGGGTTATGAATTATGAAAAGTTCTGTATCTCCTGTTTATACAACTGATAACATGTCTTTAAAGAGAAGACAGGCTTTATTTTAATTGGCCTGTATATATATATATATATATATACATATATATACATATACAGCTGACCCCCGATTTACGAACGATTTAGGGACCTAAGAACGGTTCGCAGCTCGATTCTGCCGTAGGTAGGGGGTGAAAATTATTTATAAAAAAAAAAATTATTCATTCATTCATTCATTCAACCTTTATTTATCATGCTAACGGAACGCGCGCACACATTTAAGCATGTACAGTAGTGTACTGTAATGTTAAACATTGCTATTCACATTTACAGAATAAATAAAAATACAGTATATTTTTGCCATGCGTTGATTGTTGTCGGGCCAAGCAGCGCCGCTCCGGCCAGTGAACCACGCAGCTGCTCCAGACCTGTGTTAGCTAGCTGGCTAGCTTCTGCTAGCCAAGCCATGAGCTGGTGTTGGAGCGGCGGCGCGATCAATCTGCAGCTTCTGCTGCTTCCTGAGACATCCACAAAGTTCACAGAGACGTTTCCAGCTCGTAATTAATCCATATGAAGCCATCCTGGTCACCAGTCTTCGGCGGCTCCCGTGTTAGCTCCCGTGTTAGCTCCCGTGTTAGCTCCCGTGTTAGCTTCTGGAGCTAGCCAGGCCAGAGCCTGGCCGGAGGTCTTCGCGCGGCGGCGATAAATCCGCTGCTGCCTGAGACATCCACAAAGTTCACAGAGACGTTTCCAGCTCGTAATTAATCCATATGAAGCCATCCTGGTCACCAGTCTTCGGCGGCTCCCGTGTTAGCTCCCGTGTTAGCTCCCGTGTTAGCTTCTGGAGCTAGCCAGGCCAGAGCCTGGCCGGAGGTCTTCGCGCGGCGGCGATAAATCCGCTGCTGCCTGAGACATCCACAAAGTTCACAGAGACGTTTCCAGCTCGTAATTAATCCATATGAAGCCATCCTGGTCACCAGTCTTCGGCCCGGCGCCGGGCAGCTATCCTAAAATGGCGTCCGGTGTTCTACAGTAATTTGTGACCGTCTAAACTGGAGACCTTCAAAGGCCCCCGTGACTGAACCTAGGCGTCCGGTGTTCTACATTAATTTGTGACCGTGTAAACTGAAGACCTACTTCCTGTTGCCCAAGATTGCTCAGAAATGATCAGAAATGATCATTTTTATCATAATTATTATTTATAAAGCCTTTAAAACAACCACAGCTGCAACAAAGTGATGTACACATGAAATTAAGAACATTTAAACACAAAAAAATAATAAAAAAATATTTTTTTTTTTTTTTTTTAATACAGTAATTTCATATTTTTATTAAATATGATACGTTCGTAGGTCCCGTTGTTCGTAGGTCGATGGAGTCGTAAGTGGGGGGTTACCTGTATATATATATATATATATATATATATATATATATACTATATATATATGTATATATATATAATATATATATATATATATATATATATACAGGGAACCCCCGACCTACGAACGAGTTTGGGACCTAAGAACCGTTCGCAGCTCGATCCGTTCGTAGGTAGGGGGTGAAAATTATATTTAAAAAAAAAAATTATTCATTCATTCATTCATTCAACCTTTATTTATCATGCTAACGGAGCGCGCGCACACATTTAAGCATGTAAAGTAGTGTACTGTAATGTTAAACGGGTTGTTAAAATGTTGCGGGCGGCCGTGGTGTAGTGGTAATGGCAGTCGTCTCCCGATCGGAAAGTTGGCGGTTCGACTCCCGGGACCCGCACCATGTGTCGTTGTGTCCTTGGGCAAGACACTTAACCCTGAGTTGCTCCCGGTAGGACTGGAAAGCACCTTGCATGGTAGTCTGCCACCACCGGTTTATGAATGTGTGTAGCATTCAATATATGTGTAGCACTTTGAGATTTTCAGTAATGAAAAGTGCGTTATAAATTGAATTAATTATTATTATTA
>JBBPBX010030583.1:0-14727 GCA_038048925.1 Garcialebias charrua
TTTTTTTCCTCTCTGTAATTCATCCAGAGAGTCGGAAGTTGGTGATTCATCAACAAATATTAACGCTCTTGATCTTACTGCGGATCGAGAGGAAAAGTATTTGTCAAATGCTCTGTAGGAGAGAGAACTGGGACTGAAGTGATTCTAAAAGAGTAAAAAGTCCATGTCTGGGGTGACAGATCATTTATAAAGTTGATTAATGGGATGAGTGCTAAATCTTTGCAATGCGAGAGGGAAAATGAAGGATACAAGAGATTCGGGATGCACGGTAATGCTTCATTCTTTCACATTTATTTCAAGCAGCCTTTCCGCTTGTCTTTTTGTCCAGAAACTTCTCTGTGATTCCAGCTACCATTTCAAATCTCTTAAGCTTGTCAGTAAATAGTCCCTCCTTTAAAGAAATCTATTTTCTTCTAAGCCCAGACAAACCGAGCTTCAGGTGTTGTGAAGTGCACGTTTGTCTCATTTAGCAGAAGGTATTTCTTTTATTGCTCCCAACAAGCACCTAAAGCCCTGGAGGATTGTAGAAATCCCAGAGGGAGATGCCGTCCCCGTGTCCCACTGAGGACGATTTGGCAGTGCAAGTCCAAGAAACGAGTGTCCAGGTCTTTGTTTAAGGAATTCCTCAGGGAACACAATGTGTATTTATGAATTTTTATTATTCCCTAGTCCTTCAGACTGCACTAATTGCCAGAGAAAACCCAGCTGTCTTATAGATTTTGAGGCGATTCTTTGGTCTCTGCAGCCCCTCAGCTGTCCAGTCTTCCTGGACACTCTTGGACATCCTAAAGTCTTTTACACTGGTGTTGAACCTCTCACCTCGAAGTTCCTTATGATTGGTCGGCACGATGGCTTAGTGTTTAGCACTGTTGCTCCATAGCAAGAACGTCCTGAGTTCAGTCCCTGCTTTGGACATGAGGTCTTTCTGGGTGGGGTCAGTTTGCATGTTCTCCTCATGTTTGACTGGGGTTTCTCTGAGTACGGTACTCTGGTTTTGTTAGGCTGCCTTCAGGCCCAGGATCCCCTGAAAAAAAAGTTACCTGAATGGGAATTGTCCAGTTAAACAAAGGTTGGCTCCATTGGTTGAGCTGTTGCCTCTCAGCCAGAAGGTTGCTGGATCAAATCCTGGCTGGGGGCCTTTCTGGGTGGAGTTTGCATGTTCTCTCTGTTCATGTATGGGTTTTCTCTGGGTACTCAAGTTTCCTCACACAGTCCAAAAACATGCACGTTAGACTGACTGGTGACTCTAAATTGTCCCTAGGTGTGCGTGAGAGAGTTAATGGTTGTTTATCTCGTCTGTGCGTCCCTATGATGGATTGGAGACATGTCCAGGGTGTCCCCCGTCTCTCACAGTGACTGCAGGGACATGGTAAATGGTCAATGGAGCTTACTTATATCGCACTTTCCAGCCCCCTATGAGGGGCCCCAAAGCGCTTCACAGTAACCAGCCATCCACCCATTCATACACACATTCATACACCGGTAGCGGTAGACTTCCATGCAAGGCGCTAGCCAGTCCTACCGGGAGCAACTCGGGGTTAAGTGTCTTGCCCAGGGACACGAGGTATGCAGTGACCGGCGAGACTGCATGGGTGCAAGCAACCGCTGAGACCCGGAAAGGAAGAAGTGTGTAAAGATAATGGATGACATCGCTAACACAAGGAAAAGATTTGAAGAACATTTTTATCAGCTGGACTCTTTCACAGCTTTAGATTTATTTTAGCTGTCTAATGATTTGGTGGAATGGTAACATGCAGTGACCGTTGGTTTTTTGTTCTGAAGTAAACTTTCTAGGATAATAAAGCTACAATCACTCTGCACAGCAGTCGAGTAATACTGTGACTAATCTCTGCAATGCTGTGCACCATTGCTGTGAGGCTAAACCTGCAGGTCATGCATCAGGACAACTTGGTCTTGTAAAACAAAAAGAGAATAGTCAGAACGTCTTAAATCTGTCTCTGCAGTCATTAGAATAGACGAGCAATGTTTTTAATCGACGCTGGCATTGGTGTCCTCGCTTTCAGTCCAAAAAGCCCCCCCTCAACTTATCATCATTATGCTAAGTGGTACCACTATTACCATAATGATGTTCCATTAAAAATAAAGGAAGAAAGCGTGTGATTTTAATTTATCTTCTCCGCACCCTTTATCTTCTTTTTTCAGGTTTTCTCTGCTTTTACCCAAAAGATTTAAGGGGCTGCCTGGATGTAAACACCTTTTCTTTCTGCGTTCACTCTGTACTAAATCTCAGTCGACAGTATCTTCATTAATACAGCGGCTCTGTTGCCGGCTGTGACTATTCAGTCCTACCTGTGTACAGCTGACAGGAAAACACCCAGCAGGACGACAGAGAGACAAATGATGTGTCCTGCCGGATGCTTCGGCAACTACTTTTTGCAGAAGGGAATATTAAACTGTTGAAAATTGCAGCGATGTCTCCAAATAATGGCCTTTTTGTGTGAAATTGAGATTTTAGTCCTGTTAAAGAACATTATTCTTGTACCAAAGATGGAAGACGTTTTCATGGTTTGAGTAAATCGAGATTTCATCAGTGTGCAGAGATGTTGGTGTCTCTTGTGCGCGTTCTTCGCTGAAATGGAATCGTATGAAGGGCTATTTTATCTTTGATGTGTTTTCTTTCTCAGGTGACTCCATCCTCTAAGATTGTGGGAGATCTGGCTCAGTTCATGGTGCAGAACAACCTGACCAGAGCAGAGGTGGAGGAGAGGGCAGACGAGTTGTCCTTCCCACAGTCTGTGGTTGAATTCCTACAGGGATACATCGGAATACCACACGGAGGATTCCCCGAGCCCTTCAGATCCAAGGTATAACATACATGTAGTTGATTTTTTTTTTTTTTTACTGCAATTATTTTTGGTGCTTTTTTTTATTTTTTATCTTTGAGTAAATAATTTGTTAACGCTTTACAATAATGCCTGTTACCCACTTTTGTCGAGCGGCCGAAGCGGCCGGTTTACATTCAAAGTCTATGGAGGAGACGCGTGGAGTCACGGCGAACAAGGAAGCGGCGCGATTCAAGTGATCGAAGCGGCGCGGGGGCAGCCTGCACACGCACGCGCGCGTCGAGCCGCCGACGTCCCAAATGTTGATCTCTGGCGGCTCGACGCATCCGGCAAACAGTCGGGAGAGCCTCGCTATCTGATTACACAACCACAACGGGACTTTTTTCGGACTTTTTAAACTCACCGGATCGAGCCTCCAGGAATTGGAACCAAACTCCGGTAAGAAACGTGGCATTTTTACAGTTGCTGCTGACAGGCTGCTGTCCTCTCCAGTGTAGATCACCCCAAACATAAAAAAAAGTTTTAATCTCATCGAAGACCGTCGGAGGTGCAGTTAAAACAACAACTGAACCCGGAAAACAAGCCAGAGACCCCTCCCTCTGCTACCCCCTAGTGTACGTCATCAGACGGTGTTCAGTGGTTCAGTGGGACCGTGACCAGCGGCCAAAAGGGGACGGCAGGCGCGTTTCGAGTTGTGCAGTGGGTAACCGGCATAAGGCTCCCATTATAGATGGCTAATAAATAGTATAGATATGTTAATTCATCTATGAACTGTATAAATCATTAATAAATGTTTATTATGCATTAATTAAGGGTAATAATATAATAATAATAAACTTTATTTGTATAGCACCTTCCTACAATGCCTTGCATTGACCAAGGTGCTTAACAGGATAAAAAGATGAATAAACTGGAACAATAAATCAATGAAAATAGAATAAGAAACAACAGCAATAAAAGAAGGCAATGGAAATAAAAAATGCTACATACTAAAATAACACTAAAATAACACAAGTAATAAAAGTTACACACTGAAAGCTTTTTTGAACAAGTGGAAATAAAAAGGCAATGGAAATAAAAAATGTTACATATTAAAATACCAAAAGTAATAAAAGTTACACACTGGAAGCTTATTTGAACAAGTGGAAATAAAAAGGCAATGGAAATAAAAAATGCTACATATTAAAATACCAAAAGTAATAAAAGTTACACACTGAAAGCTTTTTTGAACAAGTGGGTCTTCAGTCTGGTTTTGAACAGAGTCAGATCAGAGGTGGCACGCAAGGGTAAGAAAGACAAAACTGAGCAGTTTCTTTCCAAACAGTGAGCCAAATCTGCCACCTATATATTTAGAGTATAGTTTTTATTTCAAACATTTCAGAAGTTACTTCCTTGTAAGCACAATAAACATTTGTAAACCTAATTTCTTTAACATATAATATTGTACTTTATCACTACATTATAATTATCTACAACTAACATTAAATTTAGATTTACAAATGATTCTTGTGCTTACAAGGAAGTAACTTCTGAAATGTTAAAAATAAAAACTAGATGAAATGCATGTTTGACTTGGGACCCGAAGGACGCGGGTTCGCGTCCCGGCCACTACACATCTTGGGGTGTCTATGAGTGCACACCTATTTCTCCAGCTCCCCGAGCGCCTTCTATGGCTGCTCACTGCACCGCCTGGTAGGTGGTTGGGTTAAATGCAGAGACGAATTTCGTCTGTGTATGGGAAACATACGCAGATGACAAGATTAGACAATTATTATTATTATTATAAGTGGCAGACTTGGCTCACTAAGAAACTAATCGGTTTTGTCTCTTTCTCGCCCTTAATTAATGCATAATAAGCAGTTATTAATGATTTATAAAGTGCTATTAGAGAAATTAACTTATCTATAAACTATTTTTAGCCATCTATTAGAAGAGTCTTATTGTAAAGTGGTACCAATAATTGTTACACTTCAATGTGTTAAATCTTATTTGGTTTTAATAAAAGTTTTAGATTGTTCTTGAGGCTTTAATCTTTAAGTCCAAGATTTATTTTTTTTTTTTTTCAAAAAGTTTGTTTGGAGATACCCTATCAGGAGCCCACACAAAATTTTACATATCAAGACATGAATGCTGACAAATTATTGGTTTCATATGACAGTTGAGATTCTTCAAGAGGACACTGAAGGCACAAATGAGCACTGTGTAATTGCTATGTTTTTTTTCTTCTTCTCATCTTTGTTTTGTTTTCACGACTACAAAACAGCCACGTAGAGACTCGCACTTCACGAGTTGTCAGTTTGATTTCTCATGAATAAAGTGAATGCACATGAATACAGGCAAATGTATCGCATTGTTCCAAAAACCGCTAGGCAGATTTAGCCGTTTAGACTTTAAAAGAAATGTTTAAAATTGCTTTACTTCTTACTTTTTTCCATGACGTGTAATCAACAAAACCAACACTGGTAGTGTAAAATATAAGCTATCTGCTGAGAGACAGCTCCTGCTTTTATTAAAGTTCAGCCATTATCCTCCTCCTTATGGCTGCCGACAGTTCAAATATGCTCTTAAACATCTGTAAAAGTGAAATATTTTAATCTTCTCTCCAGCAAATCAGTAACTTCCTGCCAAGTCCAATCCATCATTTCAATTTGAATCATTGCTAAATCTGTGTAATCTAAACCTGTCCTTGCATTAATACCTGTCATTGGGTTATGATTGCCCTCTGCTCGGTCTTTGACTTTGTTTGTCTTTTTGAAACCGACTCCTGTCATCCTGCCAACCTTTTCCTCCCCGGCTCCTCATTCTCATTAACTTGATCAAATGTTTGTCATTTAGCGTCTCCAGTAGTTCCAGCTTTGGCAGAAAAATGATTTTCCAGTTTGCACGTTTAACCTTTAGCGACCTGTGTATTTATTTAGTGACACTGAATCTATCTTTTGTGTTTGTAAAGGTATGAAGCACTGAAGCTGCTCCAGTTAAATCAGGTGGTGTTGTGCTGATAAATGGGCACATGGAGGCAACGTGTTGTTTTTTTCCCCCCATTTGCCCCTGCTGTTCTATTTTTATGATTTTTTTCTCCAACACTGAATTTAATTTTAATCTGTCATGTTTATTATCGAATGGTGTAGTTATGGGAAACATACACAGATGACAAATGTGACAAATTATTATTATTATTATTATTATTGTGAACGCAAAACGAACTTGTCAGTTTCTGATTACAGCCACGAGTGTCAGGTTATTCCTCTAAATCTGTTTTACCTACAACTCAAGAAAAGGGTTGGCTCATCACTCGTTTGTTTTATTTCCAAGAAATCAACATTTCTTGAGATCTTTTTAAATGTTCCTGATAAATAGTTCCCCGACCTTCTTGAAGAAGTTTTAAAGTTTTTTGGAGGAAACTTTTTTTGTTTTCAACTCATTTAATTTTCAAAGCCTGATCATTTTTAGCTGCAGTCTGACCTGTGAATCATTCAGGCCGTAAAAAGCCTCTTCAGTGGAAGAGACCATGTGTTTAGTTGATGCATAACTTCGCCCCAAAAAATATGTATACTGTATCCTATATGTATACTGTATCTAATTGGATCAAATTTGACAAGTTAAAAGCTAGTACTGTAGCTAGTTAGTAGATAGGCTACTACTGTAGCTAGCTAGATACTAACTAGTACTGTAGCTAGCTAGTTAGTAGTTACTAGCTAGTACTTTAACTTGCTTTTAACTTATGATGACTTTGCACAGAAACAATTTAAAATTGGATCCAAATTGTCAAGTTATTAGCTAGTACTGTAGCTACCTAGTAACTACTAGCTAATACTGTAGCTAGTTATTAGATACTAGATAGTACTGTAGCTAATTAGTAGATACTAGCTAGCTAATGCTGTAGCTAGCTAGTAGTTACTAGTTAGTACTATAACTTGCTTGTAATTTTGTTGGAAATCTGCCACAAAAATATGACACTTTACAAAGAAACAATTTAAAATCTGATCCAAATTTTCAAGTTATTAGCTAGTGTTTAGCTAGCTAGTGACTACTAGCTAGTACATTAGCTAGCTAGTGACTACTAACTAGTACTGTAGCTAGCTAGTGACTACTAGCTAGGACATTAGCTAGCTAGCACAGTAGCTATAGCAACCAAACACTAAAACAATTTTTTTTACATTTTTAGCTGAGTTGAAGGCTTTCTTTTTTATTCTTTTTTTTTTTAGCTAGTAACTAGCTAAAGAATTGGCTGAAGCAGAAAATGGGTGAAAAAGTAGCCAAAGTCCAAATAAAAGCTTTGAAAGATCTTCCAAAGTCCAGGAGAACCATTGGTCAAGACAACTTTAAAAGATTTCAATAAGGTCTGGCTGTTTGGAATCAAGTTATACAGAATTTAGTTTTGTTTAAAACTTTGGCACCCTACTACTGTATATTATTAAATCCAAGAGTTACTACTCACTCATCATCCAAATAACTCATATTTTCCATTTGCACTCAACAAGAATCAGCTTGTCTAAAATCAATTTAATTGTGACATCCTATCTTTTAGGATGTTGTGAGCAACTGATTTACATACCGTAGCTTTTAATCTAAGTTTTATCACCACAGACACTACCTGCCTCACACGTACACACACTCTGCCGCTCTCTGTCCGTCTCACATTTTAAAAATCAGGGAGCCGAGGTGTAAGATTCTCAGAGAAGACATCGTTAATGAGCAGGGACTCCGGTGAGCGTAGCGTCTTTTAAAAGAGTCTCTCTCTAACACAAATGACTCTGCTATCTTTGAACCGTTAGACCTGTGACTAATGGCATTGCACCGTCCTTTGTCTGCTTATTTCCACAAGGTATGTGCACTCAAAGATATGATACGGCATGCACACATACTCTAGTGGCTAAATGATATGCAGACTCGCATTAACCGAGCTCGCTTACGATACCAACCCAGGAAGCACGATCATGCTGCGTTTTATCTCAAATACACTCTACGCTACTTAAAAACAAAATTAACTAAATGTGAGCTTGGGGCGGTGATTAGCAAAAATAATTTCTATGCCACCTTCACACAGAACTTCAAAGGTTGTGCTAAAATCTTCTTTTGCACATTTCACATCTTCAGAGCACTGAATCAAAAGGTGAATTGTAACTGTTCCTTCTGCTTTTTGTCTGTTTGAACATGCTTTAAGAAAAATTTAGACGCTCATTTTGTGGTTCATATAAAGAGTCTCCGACAGTAGTTCTTAAACTGGGGTCTCCAAACCCCGGGGATCTGCAAGCCGGATGCTTGTTTTACATAGATGTTTAACAGCTCGTTAAACACCAAAATGTGGGAAATAGCATCTACTTTAGTCAAAACTTTCTGGGGTATTGAGTAGGGATGCACCGATCCACATTTCTCACTTTCGATCCGATCCTTAAGAACTGGGTATCGACCGATAGGCTATCGATACGTTTCCGATCTGATACTGTTCAGGTATGTGAATCTGTATAATGAAATTTTTGTGCTGAGATTATTCAATTTAACATTGTGTGAGATATACCCAATGAAGACACTATTGAGCCTTACAACAGGAAACTCAAAAACTGTAACCGCACACAAGAGGGAAGTCTACCATACACATGTCCTTCTCACTCATTGTTCAGCTGGAAAAACTAAAAAAATGCTAAGCATGATGGGGAAAAACAACAAAATCCACTTCCTTAGTGGTTAAGGGGAGTGGCTGTGTTGTCTTTCCCATCATGCTTAGCATTTTTTTAGTTTTCCAGATGCACCTAAAGCTGGCAAACTAAACAACTGCTAGGCATGATGGGAAAGACAACAAAATCCACTTCCTTAGTTGTTAAGGGGAGTGGCTGTGTTGTCTTTCCCATCATGCTTAGCTGTTTTTTAGTTTTTCCAGCTGAACCATGAGTGAGAAGGACATGTGTGTGGTAGACTTGCCTCATGTGTGCTGTTACAGTTTTGAGTTTCCTGTTGTTAAGCTCAACAGTGTCTTCATTGGCTTTAACTCACGCAATGTTAAGAGTAATACAACAGTCACAGAATGTGATGGAACACAAGAGCTCTTTGAAGCTGGATTGGAAATATTGGCAGGTTGGATCCGATATCCGATACTTAACTTATGCTAGTATCGATACCGATACTGGATCGGTCCCATCCCTAGTATTGAGGACCCCCCAAGCCCCTCTCCCCTCCAATTGCACCGATCCATCTGTCAATCTCATGCTCCCTTCGACCCGACCTGTTTGCAAAGATTTTATTTGAAAACTTTGTCCTCCTCACGCTTCACTTTCTGTTCCGTCTTGACTGCCATCTTAAACCAGGTGTGGACGTCAAGACGATGGCTCAGTGGTTAGCATTGTTGATTCATGGCAAGACGGTACTGGGTTCAATCCCCAGTTGGACCCGGGGTCTTTCTGTGTGGAGTTTGCATGTTCTGTCCGTGCATGCGTGGGTTTTCTCCGGGGACTCCTGTTTCTTCCCACAGATAAAAAAACATGAATGTTAGGCTGCCTTCAGGCCCAGGGCTCCCTTGCAAAAGAGATATGTGTTCTCAGTGGGGTTTGTCTGGTTAATTAAAGATTAATAAAAATAAAAGAGACCATTTTTATTGCAGTCTTTTGCCATTTTTATATGTTGAAGATCGATTTTGGCTGTATCGTGCAGCCCGCCATCATCCAGATCAGGTGTGGCATCAGGGGTTGTGAGTTTAAAATTTGGGTCAAATTTTGCTTGTTGCATTAAACAATAAATTAATTAATCTCATGATAAATTAAAATTATCGACTTAATTTTCATTTATCCGCTTTATCGTTTCTTCGTCTCTCTGAAGACGCTGAATGACAAAAAGTTCAACTCCTGTGCTCTTCACTGACACCTCCCTTTCTCTTTAATATTTGTTAAACAATCCAAAATCACGTTTTTGGATTGTTGAAAGCAGCTAAGCTGAGGAGTTAAGCTACGAGCTATCAATCAATCAATCAACTTTATTTGTATAGCACATTTCAAAAACCATAAGGTCAACCAAAGTGCTGTACAATAACATAAAAGACAAGTCAATTAAAACGATAAAAAACATACAAAACATACAAAAAATAAAAATACATGTACCAGTCTCTCTACAGGTGTGTTAAAATGCCATAAGAATAAGATCATGTGTTAAAAGGCCAAGGCATAAAAGTGTGTTTTTAAATGGATTTAAAAACAGGAAGAGGGGAGGCCTGTCTGACACTCAATGGTAAGTTGTTCCACAACCTGGGAGCAACAACAGAAAATGCTCTATCACCTCTGAGCTTCAGCCTAGTTTTGGGGACTGTCAGCAGCAACTGATCAGCTGATGTTAGAGATCGGGGAGGGCAGTAGGGCTGAAGCAGCTCAGACAAATATGGTGGGGCAAGGTTGTTCAGGCATTTAAAAACAAACAGCAAAAGTTTAAAATGAATTCTGTAGTTCTGTTCTGAGCTAAGCTAACAGGCCAACCTCAGGGAAAAAAACTATCTTGTCGAAGCTCCAAATTTTACGGTAAGAAACCCATGCATTTGTGTAAAAAGTTTTTCCTCCGCAAAAAGAATCTGAGAACTTGTTTACTGATTTTTCTTTTATTTATTTATTTAAAACTGTGCGTGAACAATGTTATGCTAAAGGGCTCAAACCACACTAGGCGTCCTCCATTTTGAAAGCCTAAAAAAAGAAAGGAGAGACAGCCCATGTCACGTCAAGGGGCATCCCTCCCATTTTTCTTACGCCAAAAATACACTACATGTACATGCGGTCCGCTCCGCTCCGTAGGTCGCAGCTGAGCGTCTCAAACTCCAATTTCCACTTCCTCCGCTCAGCTCAGGTCCGCCTGCATGCGCCGCTCCTAGACGCATGCGCGGGATTTGCGAGATCGCGCGATAAATCAAGTGATAAATAAGTAAGTCAGAACAAAACAATTCATTCGGTGGAAGAAGGAGAACAACAGTAGAGACTGCTGCCTTGATCTTCTCTCGTAAATGAGCGACAGGACATGGTTTGAGCAACAGGAAGTGATGTATTACATTTCAGAATAAAATACTTTATTTATTTATTTCTTGTATTGCGTTTGTAGGCGTAGTCATAAATGATAGTTTGACAGCATTTTTGTACAAATAAATCCGTATAGAGCTAGGATTAGTCCGCCCGTGGTGATTTTATTTTGTAAATACGGAAGTTGTGCTCGTTCCTTTTCCTGTTGGTGCGACGTAATCTTCAAAAGTTGACTACGGCACAGCTCCGTCATCCGGCAGAAATAGAAAAATTTCTAATTTTGACGGACTGCCGTCCGCTCTCCGCTGCTCGCCGCCGCCGTGCGGAGCCAGTGTAAATTCTCTCATTGATTATAATGGGTGCGTATTTGCTGCGGAGGTCGGACCGGAGCGGGGCGGAGCTGGAACGCGTGTAGTGTATTTTTGGCGTTAGAGACACGCTGCTCACTCCATCACTATCCATCCTTCAGTTCAAACGGTCTTACACTGCCATCTGGTGGTCAAAAAAAGTACTACACTCAAAATAAATTAACCAACATTTCTACTTAAATTTGACAATAATTAGTAATTGTTGTAATATTTCAAACAATATTATCGTTTATCACAATAATTTCTGAGACAATTAATCGCCCAGCTAAATTTGTTATTGTGACAATTTGTGACAGGCCTAGTTGTTAGTATTACCAGGTGATTGTCTGACATCTTATCTCCAATGGTGTCTCTTTGGCGATTGGAGGACATGAAATTATGTTCCATTCAATGTTGGTTCTTTCACCTTCCCTCGTCTCCACGAACCCTCAACCATCTGTTTCTCTGAGTAGAAGACGGCAGCTGTTGTTTACAGCTGGACCACACAGCACCTGCTTGGCATCACTGTTTACAGAGCGCCAACGCTAATGACCTTAAACACAACGGTTAGTGGAGCTGGGCTGAGCGAACCGTGGAGGAGCGTCCCAGTTTGACTCAAGCGTGTGCAAATATTGAATTCAAATGCTTTTTATTTTCCGTTTGACTCAGCGCATTTCATTTTTCTTACCCCAGTACATCAGTTTATCGTTGTAATGAGTTTCAGCCTCCCCCTCCCTTGGGGACGTTAAACGTCTTGGTTCGGTATCACCGTCCCTCACTTCTTTTTCTTCCATTCCAGGTGCTGAAGTCCCTCCCGCGTGTTGAGGGTCGCCCCGGAGCCTCCCTGCCTCCGATGGATTTCAAGTCTCTGGAGGAGCAGCTTCGGACCGCTCATGGTAATGACATCACCCCTGAGGATGTGATGTCGGCCGCCATGTACCCCAAAGTGTTCCAGGAGTTCAAGGAGTTCACTTGTGAGTTTGTTCGTTCTGACTCGTTTTCCTTCAGTGGTATTACTGTAGCTCAAATTTGAACCGTGTGGTGAATATTCTGAGTAGTTTGTCATTTTATGAACACTTTGCTGTATTGAATGGTCTGTGCAACCTCCATTTTCAGATGTCTGTAGGACGATGGTCTTCACAGATACGAGTCTTAAATCGATGTAGGAGTGCTTTTTATAAACACGTTTCATCTGTTTCTGTAGCCAACTTTGGTCCGGTGGACTGTCTCGGCACCAGACTGTTCCTGGATGGACCCAAGATCGCAGAAGAGTTTGAGGTACGCAAAATATGAAAGGGGTTTAGGCTTTGTTTGTTTTTTGTTTTTTTATTATGACCATAAGTTTATTTTTTTACCAAAGCTTGAAGCATGAATTTCTCAGATTTATGTTCTATTTCACATTTACATGATTTAATCTATTTTTGCCCAGTTGTATTTCATGTTTTATGATCTAACTGGCGGATTAACGAGTTGGTTTTAACTCCAAATTATATTTAAAAACTCCTTTGTCACTAGTTGATTGAAGATCTTCAATGTAATTTTTTTTTTCTTAACTCAAAGGTGCAAACTATGAAATCAAACATAAAATGGTTTTCTTGAACTATACTAAATGGTGCCGTTTGAAAATTTAATCGTTTTCCAGTTGAATAATTGATTACCGTATTTTTTGGACTATAAAGTGCACTTAAAATGATTGAGTTTTCTCAAAAATCGATGGTGAGCTTTATGTATGCATTCTGGTTGTGCTTACTGACCTCAAACTGATTTTATGTGGTTATTGTGGATGAGTTTAATAAATAATGACTTATCAGACTTTGTTTCGCTTAATGCGCCTTATGTTTGAAAACAGAACCATTCGTTGATATTGCGCCTTATAGTCCGAAAAATACAGTACAATCAAAATGCGGGTGTGCACTCGGTGTAAACAAAGAACTTGACTGAGACACTGTTTACCGGATGCAGTTCTTAAAGTGAAACCGGAGCTTTTGAATCCAGGTCTCAGAGCGGAGGTTATATTTCATGCACCCCCTCCTGCATTCATATAATCTGGGGTTACAGTACGTAACCAACGTTTTTTAAATGCCCGGCATCATTGTGAAATCGCACATGCGCACTACAGGCAATAGTTTTACAGTACAATTAGATTAACGTCAGTAATAATGGTGGATAGCAGAGTGCTGTTTGTCCTGCTCACTCGTTTTTACATGTAGGAGCAAACCAACTGCATCCTTGGTCCAAACTAACATTTGTGTATTCGCTGTTTTGGATGAAACGGTCTTCATGTTTTAGACTTACGTATCTAGAGACGGTGGGCCTGTGATTGGAAGATCGCCGGTTCAAGCCCCGGTACAACATAAAAAAATGTGTGTGGAAAAAGGTGAAACACCCACACCTGCCTCCACCCTCATTCACCCCACTCTGGGCCCTTGAGCAAGGCCCTTAACCCCCACCATCTGCTCCCTAACAGGTCTCTCTTGAAAATGAGTTATCGTGGCTCAATGAGACTACCTGGATAAATAAAGGGTAAATTTAAAAAATTTAAAAATCTGTGCAGATACGTCTAGTTTAATTAAAAAAATAATAATCATACCAGCATTTAATGATCTGACATGGACTGCAGGTTCAACGAGCGCAGCATCGCCATCGAAAACACACGTCTCCACCGATCATTCCTGTGCAAACAGGGACTTGATCTGCTGAAGACCAAGACTTAATTGACCTTCATCACGCTGTGCGTGGTCTGAGTACGTAAACAAATATGGCAGAATAGGAGGAGCATCTTTGGAAAACGTTTTGTCCGTCACAACAGAGCAGAGGGTCGGTGCAGAGAACACGCTGATTTGAGCGTGTTAAAACATTGAAAACATAATTTTACTAATCAGTTTGTCCCTTCTGGACCAAAGTGAGAGATTTATGTTGCATGGTGTTTGAGAAGAGACTTAAAAATACCTGAAAGCTAAAGTTTGAGTCCAAAATCGACCGGCAGCTGACTTGAAATTACAGTTTTGACTTTTCAACAGGAATCATCCGAGCCTAGTTTTAAAGCATCCCTTCTATTTAAATTAATTCATGAGCTGAACTCGTACTCTGCATCGAAACAGCAGAACAAACCTGTATTTCCTGTTTTGCACGAGCAGAAATCAACGGAGCGGTTTACCGTCAGCCGAAATGTTTCGAGTTGACTGAGCCGATGAAAGAAAGTTTGTCTCCGAACAGATGACGAGTCTGAACGGAGCTGCTTTTAATCCAGAAAGTGCTGCCCGGTGGGGGGTTCATAAGACTGACAGCAGAAAACAGTTTGATGAAGAAAACTAAAGGGTTGATATCTGGAGAGACGACCTGCAGTAACCTTCACTGTAGATCAATGCAGCTTCTCACATGATGAAAGTGTGTTCTGGGATTCAGTGGAAGACAAAAGTCACACTCGTCTGTTTCTCTCAACCTGCTCCCTCCTTCAGCAGCTGCTTTGTATTTCTTCAGTCGGTAGTTTATCCAACATGTTCCAATAATTAAATGTTGTGTACACAGAGGAGCGGGAACTGACCCTCCTGCTGTGATCTACAGGAGTTCCTCTGCTCAATGTTGTGGCAG
>JBBPBX010030583.1:15126-26086 GCA_038048925.1 Garcialebias charrua
ATTCCTTGCTAATCGTGCGGCTCATCCATCAATCAGCCAATTGTGTGTCATGTCATCTTATTTTGAAAAACCGCGATAGAGCGAATCAGCGAAAAATAAACTGCAAAGTAGCGAGGGACTACAGTATACTGTATATTAAAGATAAATTAGTAATATTAATATATTAATAATTAAAAACTGTAACTAACTCTTGTGCAACAAACTAACGGTAATATTCAAAAACGTTTGGATAAAAAAAATATAAAGTTAGGAAAGCATCCTTATTTTTTAACAGAACAACTTTAGACTTTAGGTGCAGAGTTTTGATTTGTTAAGAACTTTGTTTCTCCCCAAAATAAAACGTGTTCTTTGTATCGTTTAAATTTGAACAGAGTTGTAAAGTGATGCTGACCGTGTGTGTGTCACTAGACGGTAATGAAAGCTCCATCTCAGAATACGGTACATTTGGACCAGCTGGTCCGTTTCCGCATCTCTGGTCTGAGTCAAATCTCCCATCAGCAGAACACATAACCAGTCCCTGTCTGCGTCTGTTCCTGCTCACAAAAGCCAGGAGTATCTGCCTTACAGGCCCTCTGGGAGGTCACCTAATGGTTTTGTAGCTATTTGGAGCATTTATAAGCTGCCAGGCTGCCCTAAAGAGAAGTATCAAAGCAGCTGTTCATAAGCAGCACTGAGTCTAAATCTGACCCATAAATGACTTTTTTTCAACTCTTGTTGTTTTTAATGCAGTGATGATCCACTTCATGTTTGGATTAAATGGACGTTTAATCATCCGAGCCTAGTTTTAAAGCATCCCTTCTATTTAAATTAATTCATGAGCTGAACTCGTACTCTGCATCGAAACAGCAGAACAAACCTGTATTTCCTGTTTTGCACGAGCAGAAATCAACGGAGCGGTTTACCGTCAGCCGAAATGTTTCGAGTTGACTGAGCCGATGAAAGAAAGTTTGTCTCCGAACAGATGACGAGTCTGAACGGAGCTGCTTTTAATCCAGAAAGTGCTGCCCGGTGGGGGGTTCATAAGACTGACAGCAGAAAACAGTTTGATGAAGAAAACTAAAGGGTTGATATCTGGAGAGACGACCTGCAGTAACCTTCACTGTAGATCAATGCAGCTTCTCACATGATGAAAGTGTGTTCTGGGATTCAGTGGAAGACAAAAGTCACACTCGTCTGTTTCTCTCAACCTGCTCCCTCCTTCAGCAGCTGCTTTGTATTTCTTCAGTCGGTAGTTTATCCAACATGTTCCAATAATTAAATGTTGTGTACACAGAGGAGCGGGAACTGACCCTCCTGCTGTGATCTACAGGAGTTCCTCTGCTCAATGTTGTGGCAGTTGATCCGGCTGTGCGTTCAACAGGAGCCCCCCACCAAGGCAGAGTCAAAAGTGGGCAATGACCACCCGTAAAAATTTGGTGCCTGCTCTGGCCAAAAGCCCCTTTTGGTCAAACAGTTTTATATGCATGATATTATTTTTAATAAATATAAATTTAGAAGAGGACACACCTGTAAACATTTAGTGATGGTGCTTTCCTCATTAAATAACATCAACTGTAAATAAAAATACAGGTAGTCCCCGGGTTACGACGGAGATCCGTTCCTTCGTCGCGTCGTAACTCGAAAATCGACGTAAGTCGGAAAATAAGTCCAAACGGCACCTCATCCGTACAGTACTGTATTTTACCAAGCACTTAGACAGTACCCTACGTAATTATCAAAAAATACATACATTTGGAGCCATAATGAAGGGAAAAAGGTTAATTTCCTACTCTGGACTGCTGGTGAAGCCATTTTCCTCGTTCCTCCCTCCCTCCTCCGGATTCTCCATTCGTTTACGTTGTAAAACCGCCGTCCATAAAACAGCTACTTTTCCACAGCTGCTGCGTGTCCAGCTTGCTCCAACAAGTTTTTTTGTTTTTTTGAATGTCCAGAGGACCAGACATAGCTTTTTTAGAGAGTACAGTACAGGGCAAGCTGTAGCCTCCGCAGCTAACTGGAATGCTGGTGAAGCCGTTTTCCTTCGTCCATCCGTCCCTCCGCTGTAATCTCCATTCCGTTTACGACGTAAAACGGAATGGTTCAGCTCTCAGCTCATCCGAGCGCAGCAACCTCTGATCGGACACAAGGTCCGTCAAAAGCCGGCTGTCTGTCCAGCTTGCTCCAACAAGTTTTGTAGCATCCACAGCTAACCGGAAACTGCATAAATAATAATAATAATACTTTATAAAGCCATTTAAAACAACCACAGCTGCAACAAAGTGCTGTACACAGAAAAGCAAGAACATTTAAACGCATAAAATAAGATAAAAAATGTATATATATTTATGAGATGCGTGACGTAACCATCGTCGAGGCGTCCTAACCCGAGGACTACCTGTATGTGTATAACACAGTGTTAACGCCCATATTTTTGTTACATTTGTCAGATAGCCTGAATATATGATAACATAACATTTATATGAAATTCTGTTCTGGTTTTTAGTTTTGGTGCCACCCCAGGATCCTCTGTGGCCCCCACAGTAAAAATATTCTTTAGGCGCCCCTGACCTGACGTTCAAGTTGACTCGTGTTTTTGTTTTGTTTTTCTGCTAAACGTGAAGAGACGACACTGGTCTCAGTTTTGGATCTCTGCGTTTAGGCTTCAGCTGTTTCTTCGTTCTCGGCCATCGCTGGTTTTTCATGCGCTTGTTATTAAAGTGGTAGTTCAGATCTTTGGAAGAGGGGTTCTAGGGACAATACTATATGCTCGGGATAACTCATAGAACAGTTAAGAAAAAAAGTGTTCAACTCCGTCTGGATTGATGAGCTAAAGGCTAGTCTGAGCAGGGCCAAGACCAAAGTGCCCGCTTAAAACAACAAATATTAATTTTTTGTGTCAATGGGTCATTTACATTACAATTCTAGGATTATTTGGCAAGCGCAGTCGATGTCAGCTGCAGCTAGCTCTAGCACTTCCTGCCAGATTAACCATGTAACATGAATTTATAAGGGACGTACATGTTTCTAAAATGCTTTTCTCATGAAATGCAATTTAAAGTTGAAGTTGTTGTTAGATGGCAGCAGTCCATGCTGGCTTTGGCCTTTCTCAAATTAGATTTAAGATCATCAATCTAATAAAAAATAAATTTCAAAAATGAGATTGTTCAAAGAGCTATCTGCAGCAGGTAAGATATTACTTGTTCATAAACTTTCCATTGAACCCCACTTCCAAAGTATTAGCAGACCTAAATGACCGAAGTTACATATTTTTATTATTAGATATTTGTGTTTGAAGATGATAGTTTTGGGCTTTTTAATAACTTCAAACTACATAAGTACACCGATTTAAAAATGGTTCCCAATCCTGGTCCCTGAGGAACACCATTCTGAACGTTTGTTGTCCCTCTGCTCCAACACACCTGATTTGAACGAAAGAGTGATTAACAGGCTTCTGTCGAACTTAAGGAAGTAATTAAACCACTGATTCAGCTGTGCTGGAGCAGAGAAACAACTAAAACATGCAGGATGGTGTTCCTCAAGGACCAGGGTTGGGAACCACTGATTTAAACTACTTGTTGGAGCTTCAGAGTTCCAGTATAGATGAAAAATTATATTGTTTTATAAATAATTTAATACATGTACAGCGTTTGATTATTATTTATTTTATTTTATTTTTTCTCTGAATCTGCAGTGGGAATAGTTCTTATGGTTACATTTGTCTGTTAAAAGCCTTTTTGTGCACATATTATTATTTTTGTGCACAGATATTATTTTTGTGCACAGATATTATTTTTGTGCACAGATATTATTTTTGTGCACAGATATTATTGTATTTGTGCAGTATAAAGAAGCCGTTTCACAACATTAAGGGTTTCTCAGCTTCACTCTGCTCGTCTTGACACCAGCTGCAGGTACCTGTATTCCTCCAGTTTAACACGTTCTTCGTCAGAAATCTGTTCCTCCCACACACTTTACCTTTGTATTTTTAATTAATATTATATTTTGTCATTAGGAGCAGTTAAAAGATTTGACTGACGCTCATTCGGAGCAGTAATCTGTTAAATTACTGCTTTGTTTCCGTGCAGATGTTTCAAGCTGGTGCTAATTGATTCTGTTTATTAGGAACGTGCACTTTGTTGCTTTATTATGGTGACGAAAACCCTGCTGTGTTGAAGGTTTTACTTTAATACTGACTCTGTGGATGGACATATATACATATGTATATATAATTCTCACAGCAAGTCGTTTGTCTGCAGCTCTAAACTTTGTAAAACAGTTCAGTTCACTCCTCAAATGGACCATTTTAATCACACCTGGTCCTTCCCCTGTCAAGGGTGACACAAACTGCTCAATATTATCATAGATGGCTGCTCTGTGGATGATGAAGTCATGAATGAAAAGCTCAGACACTTCATTTATTTGATGTCATGTCCTTCCACAATAAGCAGCTCCCTCCTCAGTTTATCTGATAGCCATGGTTGTTGTTTAAATATTAATGACCTGACGATCAAAGAGGCTCAGGATGAGTTCAACGTAACTCTCTGTCACTGAGAGGGGAGTTAAGTTGCTTCGGATCAGGACAAACTGAGTTTTCCTCCATGAGCCTGACAGAGCGGCGTGAGCTGGAGCTGTGCAGACGTCGTGTAGGTGGTGGGCTCGTCAGGCTGTCTGGCTAATTATTAGCTGCTCCTAAGAGGGACGCTTATTTTTTGCGCTCGAGCGCGGCAGCTTTTGCGTCGCTGGCTGATTGGTGGAGCTGCAGGAGGTCGGGACAGAGCCCAGACGAAGGCTGAGGCAGCAGGGACTCTGTCGACGCAGATCTAAGGCTCATCTCGTTCAGCTCGGCTCCACGGAGGAAACACCGTGTCGCTGATGTTTAAAGACTCGTGTTCAGAAGGTCTCAAGATACTTGGTGCAGTTTAAAATATTTATTTTTCTGTAAGTCTTAAAAAAAAAAGGATGAAATCTTAAAAGATTAAAACATTAAAGTATCGGCCTTCATTTGTTCTATTGAGGTTTCTAAAGTTGATTTTACATATACATAGTTCCCACACACGTGACGAGTATTGCGCAATACCGGGTTTTTCGCCACCCGTAAAGGCAGAAATGGCAGACAAACAGACTCGAGCTACCACAGCTAAACACATTACCAGCTTGACCAAGGTACAAGAGCAAAATGGCAGTGGTCGGAGTTGAATGAGTTGGAGAAAGAAATCATGGCAGACGAAGCGGACAACTTGTCACCAAGAAGTTACTCTGATATCATTAACTATTTAATGACTACGAGGAGCGCACACCGAGGAGCTTCACAGCTTTAAATCCAAAAAAGATGTGTAAACTGTCTCAATCATATCTAACCAGCTAAATAAAGGTTTAACTAAAATAACACACAGCCAGCACAAACAGTCCAGGCTCAACACGGACCAGGACCAGCACTTTGAGTGTTACCGTGTTGGAAGTTAGCATGTCACGTTAGCATCCAGAGCGGAGGGTCCGTCGCACGGAGGCTCGCGGCGAGCTCAGGTAGGTCGGACGGCGTGGATCCATCGCGGCCGCGGGGGCACGTCCCATGGGGCCGACGCGTCGCCCGCACAACTTGGCTCCCGTCCTCCTTCCCCCACTGGGACGGTCTCCGGGGAGACCGTGGTCCAGGCATGAAGAGGCCGTTGTCGCGTTAGCGACATGCTAAGCTAATCACAGCATTAGACGGTGCTGCTAAATCATGAAAAAAAAACAGCTCCAACACACAGACAGTTGTACTCTAACATTGTTCTGACATTGTTTCACAAAATGATTTATGTAGAATATTTTGTTTACCGGCCAAAAGCACGACGTCTTCAGAGCAGATCCGAAAAGTCAGCTGCTGTGAGTGAGCTTCTCCGATGAGATAAATCCTTCACGTTTACTTTTTTTGATTAAGTTAAACCTGCGCGTTGCCCAAACGTCTACCCGACTGGAACACCCACTGACCCAAAACAAAGTAACCATTGCAATTAATTAGAAATTAACAAAAACGTGAAAATTACACATCCAGTAGACTGCGCTGTGGCGGCTCGTGGACTTTCCAAAAGGGGGGGCTATAACTCCAAAATAGTATATATCAGTGGCGGGCAGTGCATTTCACACCTAGGCCTTCAGTAGTGCTCCGTCTGAATCAATCCAAGCCTCAATAACTATTTTATGGCTATAAACTTCTACTACAGGTACAGCTGCGACACACATAAAAAAGCATCAAAAATAACCTGATAAAACTGCAATATTATTTAGGAATATAGCAACATTTTACTCACCAAAAATCCTGATTTGTTATTACACTGTCTTTAATATTATATTAATAATTGATAATAAATATTTAATATCCCCAGGTAATAATTTGAGGTCACAGCTTCTGTTATGATCTTGTCTGATATTAGACAGAGTTTTGTGTGAGACAATAAAAAGATGGCAAAAATGCTGAACAGGACACATTAATGTATTATAAAATTATAAAATGAATAAATTAAATTAAATTAAAATTAAAAATGTTAGTTGAACCTTTGAAATTTTGAGGTTTTTTTAAACACAAAGACAATTTACAGACATAAAAAAAAAAACAAGATATAAAATGAAAGGTAGCAGATGAAAAAAAATCATATTTGCTCCTTCTTAAAACAAAATAAATTCAAACAATCAATTCAAACAAAAATTATCTATAAATAATATAACAAAACTCACCAGATTGTGTGGAACAAACTAGCAGTTATTTTGGGACATGCAGAAAGTTGTACCATGATGTGTCACTGCTGAATCAGGCCATTCTTCTTAACACATGAGCTCCTGCTTCGTGTTGTTTGCAGCAGCAAACACCGCGGTAAAGTTAGTTTGAAGTTGGACGGAGCAACGCAGCGCTGAAGACACGCTGACACGGAGCTTGAATATCCAACGTCCAACTTGAAACCAACTTCACTGCGGTGCAGCAAACAGTAAACAAAGTCCGTTTTCTCTCTTTCTACCTTTCAGGTCGTGTGACCGGACATTACATCCAATAACACAGCAAGTTTGGACCATTGCAAAACTGTAAAAACCTACTTAGATTCTAAAAAAAAATTAGCGAAAAAGCTTACTGTATTTTGGCCAGCCCCAGAGCCTCTGGCCAGCCCGAACCGACTATCAACTTCCGCGCCGCGGGTGTGACGTCACACGTTGACTATCCAATCAAAGCGGGTGAATAGCTGACATTTCTGTGTTGGTTGAATCCTGTGGCTGTGGGCTGACCCTGGGCTGAACAGAATTAGCCCCAATGAGCCGCAATACGAAGGGGCGTGGCAAGATGTCTGTCAATCATTCTGAACCATGAAGGAACAGTGACAAGACGGGGCTGTCAGAATTTAGCCCTTTGGAACGACCCTGGGATTTTTCCCAGGTGGTTTGACACCAGTTTTGTTGTAAATTTAACAAAATGTGACATTATTTCTAAAATGTACTAATTTTGAAGTTGTTATTTTGAAGTTGTTTATTTTAAAATATTTATTGTAAATGCCAGGAGGGAGGGCTTAGCCCTCCTAGCCCACTGATACCAGCCGTCACTGGCTGTAACTGCTGCTCCGCCGCCACGCATGAGGGTCAACCCGGAAATTCCACAGATGTGACGTCACATGGGAACTATGTATTCCTGCTGCTTTCTGCCCGTTTAGTAGAAGCACTTGTAAGTTGTCAGTATCTTACCTGAAGCAGATGGTAGTTAACTCGATTTTAGTTTGAAGAATTGAAATCGTGTCCGTGTAAACGGGGTCTTAGTTTGACATTTCATTGTTGTTTTGGGGGTTAGTCTGGTGGAACTGTTGGTCCTGGCCCATCTGCAGCAGGAGCTTCATTTCACACAGGTGCTTGTAGGAGGTGTAGTTTACACAATTATTTAAAAAATAAAGTTCTATGCAAAATGTCCTAACATTTGTTAGAGCTGCTCGGAAAGTTTTAACTTGTTTCGAACAATGGTTTTGAAGGGGTTTTGTAGCTGCAGATTGTTTTCTGCTGCAGGTAAGAAACTGGCTGCTCCTAACTACTCCACACAGCCCCGGTTCAAAAAGTAAACCGTTTATTTCAGATCAAGCGACTTTAAACACATGAGCTGATGAGCGCAGTGTAAACGTCACAGCATGTGACAAAACACGAAAACCTCTGAAGTTCGTCTGTGTGTGTGGGCGCGACTCGGCCGGATGCTAATGCCGTGCGACACAAACGCAGACCTGTTTGTGAACCGCACGTCACGTCATCAACACTCGGTCTCGTTTGTGTCACAGGTGACACGAGTCGTTCAGAATATTCCTCAAGACTCGATCGGAGCATGATTTGAAATTCGTTTGAGTCGCTGAGGGCGCAGCTTTGAAGAGAGAAGCAGCTGAGTGTGACAGGTCAGCGCTGCAGGGGTGAGGCCCTACAGTCACCACATGAGTCACACGTCTGAAACATCCTGAACATACGAGGGAGGTCATCACGCGTGACGGACAGAACACACGAGAGGGACACAAAATCAAATTAAATGTATTTTTTAGTTGGTTTAAAATCAGCTGATTACACAGTTCTGCTGTGACTGGACACATATTTTCATCAGGGTAAGAATTAAATGTCAAGTTGGTGAAAATTCAGTTCAAACTGCTTCTCCGAGAAAAAAACTTTTGTTTTTCTTATGAGGGATTTCCATCTGGAAAAAAGCTACATGTTGTTTTTTTGTTTGTTTGTTTGTTTTTTTCCCCCCTCGGTTAAGTTTTGCCTCTTTTTGTCTCTGCTCCTTTACGGTATTTAGCATAATTATAAAGAAAAAAAATCAATGTTCGAAAGAAAGTCTAATTTTGGGTCAGACGGATGGTTTAAAAAATCAATGACTCTGGAACAAGTTACCTCGTCAGACAGGTCCGCTCCCTCTCTGTTTTCAAATCCCGTTTAAAGACCCATTACTATTCTGTTGCTTTCAACACCACATGATATGTGTTTAGTCGTATTTGTTGTCTGCAACGATTATGTGTCTATATTCTGGTTTTTTTTTTCTTCATTTTGTATGTTGCTTATGTGTTGCCTGTTTGTTTGTACAGCACTTTGGTTGGCCTTGTCACTGTTTTAAGTGCTCTATAAATAAAATGGTATGGTAATCTATATCCTCTAAATAGTCTGAGCTGGATATTTCTCCATCTATGACCTCATTCAGGTTCAAGTCGTCAGAAAATGTTGTTTACACATCGGTGTCTTAATTTAGTTTGTTTTTTTTAATCGTGCTGTGAACTCAGCCGATGTGACAACCAAGAAATCCTTAAGTCTGTGTGACTCAACAGAGAAATGGTAATTTTCAGATTCCTGCTCCTTCGCATTAGTTAAGACGCAGAGAAATGCAGAAATAAATTAATGGTGTACGTCGCAGTGCTGCGGCAAGTTAAACGTGTGCTTTTCTTTTCAAATTCAAAGGGATCAATTAAATTTGGGGCACCACTTTGAGTTAAATGATAATTTACTGAAGCTGGATGGGACTTACCTTAATGTAGTTGCTTTTTCTCTTTGCCCCGATAAATGATTTTACATTTAAACTTGAAACAGAATAAAGTGATTAAATTCAGGATGTGCACAGTGTTAAAGTAAAAATGTGTGTAATTTACTCTGTGTTTTGCAAGAAAAACTAAACTTGTTTCCAGACTTCTTGTTCTTTTTTCTTGTTCTTCTTTTCTTGTTTTTGTTCTTCTTCTTCTTCTTGTCCTTCTTGTTGTTGTTGATGTTGTAGGTCTTTTCCTTCTTGTTGTTGTTTTTCTTATTCTTTTTTAAGCTTTTGTTCTTCTTGTTGTAGGTCTTTTCCTCGTTCTTCTTCTTCTTGTTCTTCTTCTTGTTCTTGTTCTTGTTCTTGTTTTTGTCCTTCTTGTTGGTGGTGGTCTTTTCCCCATTCTTCTTCTTGTTCTTCTTCTTGTTCTTTTTCTTCTTGTTGTTCTTCATGTTCTTCTTCTTCTTGTTCTTCATCCTCCTCCAGACTATCCCATTATCTACAATACACCTGTATATAAATTTTACGTTCTTTTTCAAACATTCATGAAACGAGCAGAGTGCTTAGTGTATTTACTTTGTATAAAAAGTAGACGTACAGTAGTTACAACTTCAGTTGTAAAACACGTTAAAAGTTTTGTATAAATACACATTCAATCAATCACAATGTTTTAAACTCTTCAGTCACTTGTTAGTCCAGCTGCTTTTATTTGTCTTACAGCCTTTTGCTCTGCTGTAGCTCTGGGAAATCCCTTCGTGTAATGTTCGTCCTCACCGTGAAGTCCGGGGGATGTAGTTCAATATCGTAGCCATTCATAAACTTTCTCTTGTCCCGCCTATAACTTCTAAGATAATTGAACAAAACTTGACGCACCAACAAGCCGGAGCGGCGCGCTCCAAGGTCGCGCTTCAAGGGTCAAAGGTCAAACCAGGTCCGTTTCCACATGAACTAAAAATATACTTTGCACGCCAACTCTTCTTTAATGTATTCAAATTTAAAACTCTGCACAAACACATTTTTTTTATCAGTACTTTGCACAAGCAGCGTCTTAACTAAACCGTACGGGAAAATAAAAGCAGCTCTGATTCGTGAAAAAAGGACCGTAATCGTTTTATTTACCGAGTCGCAGCTTGCTCGATTAGAACGCTGTACGAGTCCCGTGCAAACTAAAATGGACTGCAGCGTTTTCTGGCTGGAAAAGTGGATTTTTATCAGCGCGAGGAAAAATGTCAAATAAAAGACGCCACTGCGTCATTAGAAGTTACTGCAGCCCCGTTTTATTGCTTCAGTGAACTTTGCACCGTCCTGTTAATTCCAACTCTCTAACATAATCTACTTCTCCCCCCGTTGATCTTCCTCCGCCCTGCGGATGTTGCTGCAGGTGGAGCTGGAACGAGGGAAGATCCTCCACATCAAGGCCCTGGCTCTGGGGGACCTGAACAAGGCCGGTCAGAGGGAGGTCTTCTTCGAGCTGAACGGCCA
>JBBPBX010030584.1:0-35095 GCA_038048925.1 Garcialebias charrua
TAAAAAGAAATAAAAAAAAAAATAAAAAAATGTCCTTACCTTTATGTAGAGGCAGGTGATGCTGAAGGTGCTGGTGATGCTGGTGAGTGAAGAGGGACAGGTGAGTCAGGAGAGGCAGCCGAGTTATATAAAAAAGAAATTAAAAAAGAAAATAAACTGTTGTTACCTTTATGGAGGAGCAGGTGATACAGAAGGTGCTGGTGATTCTGGTACTGGTGACTGAAGAGGGACAGGTGAGTCAGGAGAGACAGCTGAGTTACTGGTATATAAAAAAAAAAAAGAAGAAAAAAATAAATGTCCTTATCTTTATGGAGGGGCAGGTGATGGCAGGTGATGCAGAAGGTGCTGGTGAGTGAAGAGAGACAGGTGAGTCAGGAGAGGTAGTTGAGTTATATAAAAAAGAAATAAATAAAAAAAGAAAAGGAAATGTTTTTACCTATATAGAGCAGGTGATGCAGAAGGTGCTGGTGATTTTGGTACTGTGGGTGAAGAGGGACATGTGAGTCAGGAGAGGCAGCTGAGTTATATAAAAAAGAAAAAAAAAAGAAAAGAAAATGTCATTACCTTTATGGAGGGACAGGTGATGCAGAAGGTGCTGGTGATGCTGGTGACTGAAGAGGGACAGGTGAGTCAGGAGAGGCAGCTGAGTTACCAGTATATAAAAAAAAATAAAAATAAAAAAAAGAAGAAAACAATAAATGTCCTTACCTTTATGGAGGGGCAGGTGATGCAGAAGGTGCTGGTGAGTGAAGAGGGACAGGTGAGTCAGGAGAGGCAGCTGAGTTATATAAAAAAGAAATAAAAAAGAAAAGAAAATGTCTTTACCTTTATAGAGCAGGTGATGCAGAAGGTGCTGGTGATTCTGGTACTGTGGGTGAAGAGGGACATGTGAGTCAGGAGAGGCAGCTGAGTTATATAAAAAAGAAATAAAAAAAAGAAAATGTTGTTACCTTTATGGAGGGGCAGGTGATGCAGAAGGTGCTGGTGATGCTGCTGCAGGTGAGTGAGGAGGGGCAGGCGAGTCCAGAAAGGCAGCTGAGGTGGAGCTCCCAGATCTGCTATACTCTTGGGCACGCGCCCAGCCTGAGCAAAGACGAACGCTTGATAAATTACTGTCAAGTTCAGAATACAGTTTAATGTGTAATATAATTTTAATTTAATCTTTAATCTAAATAAGCGGCATTCTTTACAATAAATAAACTATACTAACAATAATAAAAATCGTAATAAATACAATAACAGTCAGAACCAGAACAATAAGTAGCAATAGACTGTTTACAATCTAATCAAGTTTTAAGTTTTTGTCCAAAAAGACCAACTTGTCCACATTTTCTGCTAAAAGCACAGATCTAGATGCAGTGAGTATCTCCAGTGGTGGAGAAAATCATCTCAATAACAACAGTAGCAGCAGTGTGGCTGTATTTTTCCTCATTACTCACAACAAGCTCTTCTTGGACCTGAGTTCAGTCATCACAGACTTCTTTGCTGCAGGTGATCTGGCAAATTTCCTTGAAGTGGAAGAAGTCAACTGCTATCTCTGTCCCAGACTGGAATTAAAACACAAAGAGGTAAAAAAAAAGTCAATAAGATTATAATTTTAAGCTAAAAATATTAATTAGAACTTCTTCTTTCGGCTTTTCCCTTTTCAGGGGTCGCCACAGCGAGTCATCTTCTTCCACATCACTCTGTCCTCTGCATCCCCTTAAGCTTTTTCTTGGCTTATTTAAAATAAAATAAATGCAATATTGGAAAGGATTAAAAAAACAAGCTAAAACATTTAGTGAGAGCAGTATAAAAATAACTTTACATTTACATCAACTGTACAGCTGCAATAATTTAGTGAATGATTAGTTGCCAATTGTTAAGCACCTATTTTAATTGTTTTGAGACATTATTTTAGATGAAAGCATCATATGTTCAGATTCTAGTCTCCAACAGTTTCTGGTTTTATTTCTGAAAAAGTAAATACTGAGCCACTAATCAATTAATGCAGAAAATAAACTAATATTAAAATCAAATTAAAAATAGTTGCTGCATTAAAGGTCAAATCAATGAGTACTTTCTGCTTTTTGATTAATACTAGAGTACAGCAAGAGATCAACAACTTCAATCAAAAGACAATGTTTTAACTGTTTCACAACATTTGACATTGAAAACTAAAACGTGTTACATTAACCATAAAACCAGTTCTAAATGGGCACAACTTACAATAGTTTCTCTTTAACATTAAACAAGAACACTGGTCCATTTGTGTATTTGGTCATATGGGCTAAACACCTATAGCCTGGTTGAAACCAGACCCTTGTCCTTCACTTCGCTTTGGACTAGGGTCTGGCATTCCTCCCATTGAAAACGATTTCTCCTGGAGATTTTTGAATGGACCAATCAGAGAACAGAAGGCGGAGTTTTGTTAGTTTAGCCTGGCGAGGGCCAGGCTATTCAGATAAATAGCTCAGAAACCACTCGGTGGATATTTTTTCTGCTACCAGTGTGTAATTATATGGCTCTAATTTACTGACTGTTGGCCTAGATGAAACATTTGAGATAAAATTCGATTTTTTATCATTTATTTTCGTAGCGCACCCGAGGCTGTTTGGAAAATGTCAAACCGAAACTATTTAAATCCAGCAGATTTGACCATTTCGTGAATTGATTTAGGAACTGTTAAGCTCAGGAACACTTCTGATATAACGTCAGCTAAGAAATATATTTTTTATCAGCAGAGAAATAATAGTTTTTTACCTTGTTTTATTGAAAATTCCTTCGTGGCGGCAGCCATTTTGAATGACGACGTCAGTCGACATCGTTCAAAACTCCGCCTTCTGCTCTCTGATTGCTCAGGAACACTTCTGATATAACGTCAGCTAAGAAATATATTTTTCTCAGCAGAGAAATAATAGTTTTTTACCTTGTTTTATTGAAAATTCCTTCGTGGCGGCAGCCATTTTGAATGACGACGTCAGTCGACGTCGTTCAAAACTCCGCCTTCTGCTCTCTGATTGGTCCGGTCAAAAATCTACCGGAGATATCCTTGTCTATGGGACAAGTCCCAGACTGTGCAGTGAAGGGAAATGAGAATTGAGCGGAGCTGTGCAGGAAGGCGAGGGCCAGGCTAAAACACCTACAGAGCAGCTTTTAAAGAATCATTTTGAAACAAACAAACAAAACTTTGAACTCCAGGGGAGATGCATTAAATACAACTCTTCATCAAGTCATTCTTGAGAGTTTGTAACCTGGCGCCGACAGTTTACCATCTTCTAGACCAGGTAAAATCTTCTGAACACATTCAAAAGTGTTTGTAAGTGCTTTGAGATACCTGAGGTGAGCCCAAACAGCAGGAAGGCATCCACACATCTGGGACAGCTGACAATGATGTCACTTTCAGTGAACATTCCAACTTTCACAGGCTGGTAACAAAGTTCATGCTCGCAGTGAACTGGATTTGTGTCATGGTCACTGGTGATGGTAACAAGGGCCACTGCAACATCTCCATCAGCTCTGGCTCATCCTAAAAAGAATGAAAGAGATTATCAGAATCAAATGCTTTATAACAGTTTGACTTTATTATTTAATGTCCTTTTCTAATAGTTTTATTTCAGTAAATCCATTCAAACAGTGAAACTTGTATATTATATTAATTCATTACACACAGACTGATATATTTCAAGTGTTTATTTATTTTAATGTTGATGGTTATAACTGATAACTAATGAAAACCCTAAATTCAGTATCTCAGAAAATTGGGACATTACTTAGACCTCTGGGGAAAAAATAGGATTTTTAGAAGTGTTGGCCAACTAAAAAAGTATGAACATGAAAAGTATGAGCATGAAAAGTATGAGCATAAAAAGTATGAGCATGTACAGCATCAATACTTAGTTGGGATTCCTTTTTGTCTGGATTACTGCAGCAATGCGTTGTGGCATGGAGTCGATCAGTCTGTGTCACTGCTCAGGTGTTATGAGCCCAGGTTATTCTTGCAGATTAAATTTCCCAACAGGACTTGGCACCTGCACATAGTGCCAAAGCTACAAGTACTTGGTTTAAGGACCATGGTATCCCTGTTCTTAACTGACCAGCAAACTCGCCTGACCGTAACCCCACAGAAAATCTATGGAGTATTGTGAAGAAGATGTGATACATCAGACCCAACAATTCAGAAGAGCTGAAGGCCACTATCAGAGCAACCTGGGCTCTCATAACACCTGAGCAGTGACACAGACTGATGGACTCCATGCCACACCACATTGCTGCATTAATCCAGGCAAAAAGAGCCACAACTAAGTATTGATGCTGTAAATGCTCATACTTTTCATGTTCATACTTTTAAGTTGGTCAACATTTCTAAAAAAATATATATATATTTTTTATTGGTCTTAAGTAATATTCTAATTTTCTGAGATATCGAATTTAGGGTTTTCATTAGTTGTCAGTTATAATCATAAACATTAGAAGAAATGAACATTAGAAATATATCAGTCTGTGTGTAATAAATTAATATAATATAACCCATCCATCCATCCATCCATCCATTTTCGTCCGCTTATCCGGGGTCGGGTCGCGGGGGTAGCAGCCTAAGTAGGGAGGCCCAGACTTCCCTCTCCCCAGCCACTTGGAGCAGCTCCTCTGGGGGAATCCCAAGGCGTTCCCAGGCCAGCCGAGAAACATAGTCCCTCCAGCGTGTCCTGGGTCTTCCTCTGGGTCTCCTCCCGGTGGGACATGCCCGGAACACCTCACCAGGGAGGCGTCCAGGAGGCATCCTAACCAGATGCCCGAGCCACCTCAACTGGCTCCTCTCGATGTGGAGAAGCAGCGGCTCTACTCCGAGTCCCTCCCGGATGACTGAGCTTCTCACCCTATCTCTAAGGGAGAGTCCAGACACCCTGCGGAGAAAACTCATTTCAGCCGCTTGTATCCGAGATCTCGTTCTTTCGGTCACAACCCAAAGCTCATGACCATAGATGAGGGTGGGAACGTAGATCGATCGGTAAATTGAGAGCTTTGCCTTTCGACTCAGCTCTCTCTTCACCACGACAGACCGGTACAGCGCCCGCTTCACTGCGGATGCTGCACCTATCCGCCTATCGATCTCACGCTCCAGTTTTCCCTCATTCGTGAACAAGACCCCGAGATACTTAAACTCCTCCACTTGGGGCAGGACCTCCTCCCCGACCCGGAGAGGGCATGCTACCCTTTTCCGGCTCAAGACCATGGCCTCGGATTTGGAGGAACTGATCCTCATCCCGGCCGCATCACACTCGGCTGCAAACCGCTCCAGCGAAAGCTGTAGATCACGATCTGATGAAGCCAATAGGACCACATCATCTGCAAAAAACAGAGAAGCGATTCTAAGGCCACCAAAACGGATCCTCTCAACACCTTGGCTGCGCCTAGAAATTCTGTCCATAAAAGTTATGAACAGAATCGGTGACAAAGGGCAACCTTGGCGGAGTCCAACTCTCACTGGAAACGAGCCTGACTTACTGCCGGCAATGCGGACCAAGCTCTGACACCGGTCGTACAGGGACCTAACAGCCCATATCAATGGGCCTGGTACCCCATACTCCCGGAGTACCCCCCACAGAACCCCCCGAGGGACGCGGTCGAATGCCTTTTCCAAGTCCACAAAGCACATGTAAACTGGTTGGGCAAACTCCCACGCACCCTCCAGGACCCTGCTGAGGGTGTAGAGCTGGTCCAGTGTTCCACGACCAGCACGAAAACCACACTGCTCCTCCTGAATCCGAGGTTCGACTATCCGACGGACCCTCCTCTCCAGAACCCCTGAATAGACCTTACCAGGGAGGCTTAAGAGTGTGATCCCCCTATAGTTGGAACACACCCTACGGTCCCCCTTTTTGAATAGGGGAACCACCACCCCAGTCTGCCAATCCAAGGGAACTGCCCCCGATGTCCACGCGATATTGCAGAGTCGCGTAAGCCAACACAACCCCACAACATCCAGAGCCCTAAGGAACTCAGGACGAATCTCATCCACCCCCGGAGCCCTGCCACCGCGGAGCTTTTTAACCACCTCGGTGACCTCAGCACCAGAGATTGGAGAGCCCGACCCAAAGTCCCCAG
The DNA here is from genome assembly GCA_038048925.1 of Garcialebias charrua. NCBI lineage: Eukaryota > Metazoa > Chordata > Actinopteri > Cyprinodontiformes > Rivulidae > Garcialebias > Garcialebias charrua. Next base: position 6,085 of record JBBPBX010030584.1, read on the forward strand.
GCTCCGCTTCCTCAGTGGAAGACGTGCCAGTAGGATTGAGGAGGTCTTCGAAGTATTCCGCCCACCGACTCACAACATCCCGAGTTGAGGTCAACAGCACGCCATCCCCACCATAAATGGTGTTGGTCGCGTACCGCTTTCCCCCCCTGAGACGCCGGATGGTGGACCAGAATCGCCTCGAAGCCGTACGGAAGTCATTCTCCATGGCCTCTCCGAACTCCTCCCATGCCCGAGTTTTTGCCTCAGCAACCACCCGAGCCGCATGCCGCTTGGACTGTCGGTACCTATCTGCTGCTTCCGGGGTCCCACAGGCCAAAAAGGCCCAATAGGACTCCTTCTTCAGCATGACAGCATCCCTCACCGCCGGTGTCCACCACCGGGTTCGAGGGTTGCCACCACGACAGGCACCAACAACCTTGCGGCCACAACTCTGATAAGCTGCCTCGACAATAGAGGCGCGGAACATGGCCCACTCGGACTCAATGTCCCCCGCCTCCCTCGGAACGTGTTCAAAGCTCTCCCGGAGGTGGGAGTTAAAGCTCCGTCTTACGGGAGACTCTGCCAGACGTTCCCAGCAGACCCTCACAATACGTTTGGGTCTGCCAGGTCTGACCGGCATCCTCCCCCACCATCGGAGCCAACTCACCACCAGGTAGTGGTCAGTGGACAGCTCCGCCCCTCTCTTCACCCGAGTGTCCAGGACATGCGGCCGCAGATCAGATGAGACGACAACAAAGTCGATCATCGAACTGCGACCTAGGGTGTCCTGGTGCCAAGAGCACATATGTACACCCTTATGCCTGAACATGGTGTTCGTTATGGACAATCCATGACGAGCACAGAAGTCCAATAACAGAACACCACTCGGGTTCAGATCAGGGGGGCCGTTCCTCCCAACCACACCCCTCCAGGTCTCACTGTCATTGCCCACGTGAGCGTTGAAGTCCCCCAGTAGAACAAGGGAGTCCCCAGGAGGTGCACTCTCCAATACCCCCTCCAAGGACTCCAAAAAGGGTGGGTAATCTGCATTGCCGTTTGGCGCATAGGCACAAACAACAGTCAGAGCCCGTCCCCCCACACCTAGGCGAAGGGAGGTGGGGCACGTTGGCAAGCGCCTGGTGGCCGGGCTTTTACCCATGGAGCTCGGCCGGGCACAGCCCGAAGAGGAGACGTGGGTCCCCCTTCCCATGGGCTCACCACCTATGGGAGGGGCCAAAGGGGTCGGGTGCAATGTGGGATGGGTGGTGGCCGAGGGCGGGGACCCTGGCGGTCTGATCCTCGGCTACAGAAGCTGGCCATTGGGACATGGAATGTCACCTCTCTGGTGGGGAAGGAGCCTGAGCTAGTGTGTGAGGTTGAGAGGTTCCGGCTAGAAATAGTCGGACTCACCTCAACGCATGGCTCTGGCTCTGGAACCAGTTTCCTTGAGAGGGGTTGGACACTCTTCCACTCTGGAGTTGCCCCTGGTGAGAGGCGCCGAGCAGGAGTGGGCATACTTGTTGCCCCCCATCTTGGTGCCTGTACGTTGGGGTTCACCCCGGTGAACGAGAGGGTAGCCTCCCTTCGCCTACGTGTGGGGGGACGGGCTCTGACTGTTGTTTGTGCCTATGCGCCAAACGGCAGCGCAGATTACCCACCCTTTTTGGAGTCCTTGAATATAATATAACGTTTCACATTTTGAATGGAATTACTGAAATAAATAAAACTTTTTCATGATACAGTATTCTGATTTTATAACCAGCACCTGTATGTCACTGAACAGTACAAATCCTGAGAAAACAGACCAGTCATCAATTCAGTTTGTCATGACTTGAAGTTTGAACAAGGGAAAGTCCTTAAGCATGTTAGGATTTTTGATGAGCTGTTCACCTAATACACAGATGTAATGTTAATTATTTCATGGCACTCACTGTGCAGGGTCTGAAAAATCCAGGCATCTTCATGCAGATATGCAGAAAGACCATGCAGGACAGCTTTGTGTGTGTCATTGAAATCTAGTCAAATCAAAACAGAGGTGCATCTTCAGTTAGGCTTATTGATTAAAGCTAAATGTAAAACAATTCAATCACAACATATCCACTAATACAATTTCACATATTTAATACGATCAGACAAACTACTACAAAGTACACCAACAATGACCTCATCAGTTCAACAGAATCACAGGACCTGTGCAATGCAACAAAGGTTTAAAGGTTCAGTATGTAATTTCTGGAACACGCTGGAACTTAGGAAAATTTTGAACAGAGACACGTTTCTGGTTCCTCCCCCTCAGAGCCATATATGGCTCTGCTCCACCTTGCTCTGCTGAAATTCAAATTCAAGCTCTGTTTTTATTGGCTGATTCAAATTCAAGCTCTGTTTTTATTGGCTGGTTACAAACTCTGTTTTTATTGGCTGGTTAACGGCGGGTCACTCTGTGTTTTTAGTGTTTTTATAAATGCTGATAGAGAAGCAAGGGGACTATAGTTTTTTTCAGAGATTACTTGTCTAAAATCAGTATGTCAGGAGGTAGTGACAGAGTAAAGAAATATGTTAAAAATATATTGTTAGAAAAGTTACATACAGCTCCTTTAATCTGTTACAATGTTTTATATATTAACCTGTTCATTGTGAAGTTGCCTGAATAAGGTCATCAGATGAGGCAGATGGTGTCAAGCTCATTATGTAATGTGTTGGTTTATAATTCATGTACTACTGCATACACCTGCATTTAAAAACGAATAAAAGGGACATTGCAGCAACATCAGTCACTTGAGCACTAGACAAACAGTAGCAGCTGAACAGTAAAGAGTGCAATTAAACATTATTTTTTGGTTTCTCCTAAAACAGAAATTTGTTTAAATGTTTTTCCAACAAATTTCATCAAAAAAGTGGAAAAAAAAGCTTCACACAACTTACAATGCCCGATCATGTTAGAAACAGCCACCTACTGTATAAGAAAAAAAAGGTTTAGACCCCATTCTTACCCATTCAACAAAGAATGTGACAAAATATTACAGGTTTAACATAAATATAAGGGATAGCTGCATGGCGGCGGACGGTACACCCTCAGAGGACATTATGTAATGTAGAAAAGGTGAAATCATTACTAACTCTTTATTTCTACAAGTTAGCAGGGGATGCATTTTTGGGCTCTAAATTCCCAAAAATGCATCCACTGCCAACTTGGGAGATTTTTTTTACGAATGATTCAACTTTTCTACATAATCACACTTGTTCTCTGATACAATTGTCAGTAAGACAATATCTGGGGCAAATAAACAGGGCATGCAGATATCAGTATTATTTGCTTTGTCAAAAAATGCATTCCCTCTTATATCGAAGGATTAGACAGGTAAGGGTGATGTCAAATTTTCTACATAATGACATGTCCTCTGTGCTATCGTGCTGTAATATAATTAACTTGCAGCTACATGATGATAAAAAACTTGCATAATTGTTCATTAGTTTAAAGATTACTCACCTTACCCTAGTTGTATTGTTTAATTTATGTATTATTTATGAGTTTTTAGAACTAATGATAACAAAACCACTGGACCGTTTTTATTTCAATTAATCTGCACCCCCAAAAAACTAACTTTTTTTGAGAGCTTAGAGCGATGCGCGTTCACGCGAGGGGGCATGCAGTTCTCGGCAGCCATGTTGTTTCTGACCGCTAACGTGAGCTAGCATTAATTCTGTGCAGCCTACGGGGGCCTGGCTAGTTAAGGGTTCAGTATGTAATTTCTGGAACACGCTGGAACTTATGGTACGTCCACACCTAACTGCAGGAGCCTCCAGTTTACATGCAAAGTCAATGGGGGACGCGCCTCCATGAGCGTATTGGCGTCGGGCGTTACGTCCCGTGCGTGTTGAGCGTGTTGAGCGTGCTGGAAAGCGTTTTTCCGTGCACGTGAACCCGCGTCAGCCTCCAAAGCACGCCTTGAACATGTTGAAGATTTCTCCGTTCAAACGTTCAAACGCCGTTCAACTCTCCCTGATTGGTTGATCAGGGAGAGTCGGGGGGAGAAGAGAGGGGGAGAGTCCCTATGTGACGCGGAAACGAGGGGACGGGGGTATTGCGCAACTATGTGACGTATTGTTTGTGGGACACAGAAAAAACCCGCGAAGTCATGAGAGAAACTCATTGTAGCTGTGTGTTCGCGACAAGTCCTTCACGACCAGTCAAGTCTGCTCTACAGAGACAGAAATAAAAAGCTCCTTGCCTGGCGGAGTGCAGTGAGGAACTCGGTATACCGGTAAGCTCCTCCTCCCCCCCGCCGCCACACCGCCGCAGCTTCGCGTTTCTGGTCTGGACACCACTGTGGGTCCAGTGCGTCCACTTGCGTGCGTGACGAGCTTTTTGGAAGTTGAAACGCTGTTTAGGTGTGGACGTACCATTAGGAAAATTTTGAACAGAGACACGTTTCTGGTCCCTCCCCCTCAGAGCCATATACAGGTGGTCCCCGACTTACGAGCGAGTTCCGTACTTATGAGTTGCTCGTAAACCGAAAATTCGTACATCGGAACGGCCCGCAGTGGCTATCTCGTAAAACCGAAACTTTGCTCGCAACTAGAAAAAAGACGCTAGCGCTGCGGCGCACACCCGTTTATCAACATGAGACTGAACAAGCATACATACTGATCCTTAAACATGCACAACACTGTATTTACAAGCAGTTAGCTAGCACATTACACCACGCATTCATCTATAAACACATACCTGTACAGTTATTTTCTGTACAACAATGCTTTTCTCCGCCTTTTGTTTTCACACGACAGACACGTCGTCTCTCGCCCCCCCTCCGTGCGCTCTATGTGCAATCAAAGTGCAGTGCAACTGTCTAGTCCAGACAGAAACGACTGTTAGTATCCTAACTTCATACAGAAAAAGTTTTAATAACTTACCGAAAGCCGTCTGCTTGCGCCGCCTTCAGCTGCATCTGTTAGCATTAGCCCCCCCGAATCCGCAGCTCCGGGCAGTCCGGTTTATCTGCATCTCCAAAAATGCTGTCGGCTTTGTTATTCCAAGTTAGCTCGTTGTCCCCCGATGTCTTCGGCTTCCAGTCCGACATCGAGGCGAGCTCCAGGGACCTCTGATCGCACAAAGCCGGCTGTCGAAGCAACAGCTCTGGTGGGGTCCGGTTTAGCATGTTAGCCTTAGCTCATACCATGAGCTGCTGGTCTCGCGCGGTGCTGTGGAAGCGCTCGGCGGAGGGATCGCGGCTGCTGCTCCAGTCCTGAGACATTCACAGAGTTCAGGGAGTGTTTCCAGTTAATTTATCCGTATGAGGCATCCTCTTATGGGAGAAACAGTCTTCCAACGCCGGCTGCCGAGTGCCGAGACTTGAGCTAATGATTGTAAAATGGCGGCTCCGCCATTTTACAATCATTAGTTCCAGTCAGGCAGTACCGAAATAACAGTTCATTCATTAGTTCCAGTCTCGGCAGTACCGGAAGTACCGCCTCCCCCGCAGGAAGTTGTTCAAAAAAGCACGAAATTATTTTAAAAAATGATAATAATGATACTTTCCGTATTTATAAAGCCATTTAAAACATTCACAGCTGCAACAAAGTGCTGTACACATGAAATTAAGAACATTTAAACCCAAAAAAAAAAAAAAAAAATTCTTTTTTTTTTTTTAATTTCATATTTTTATTAATTATGATAATCTCGTAAAGTCGAACCCTCGTAGGTCAGGGCGCTCGTAAGTCGGGGACCACCTGTATGGCTCTGAGACTTGCTCTTGCCCTTGCTCTGCTGAAATTCAAATTCAAGCTCTGTTTTTATTGGCTGATTCAAATTCAAGCTCTGTTTTTATTGGCTGGTTACAAACTCTGTTTTTATTGGCTGGTTAACGGCGGGTCACTGTGGCTTTTTAGAAATGCTTTTAGAGAAGCAAGGGGACAATAGTTTTTTTCAGAGATTACTTGTCTAAAATCAGTATGTCAGGAGGTAGTGACAGAGTGAAGAAATATGTTAAAAATATATTGTTAGAAAAGTTACATACAGCTCCTTTAAAGACCGTGTAAAGTGAATTTCAACATTTTCTTCAATAAACATTATAAATGTCGTAATTGTAATCTTGTAAATGAGTAAAAAGTCTCAAAATTGTAGCTCAATTAATTTTGGAGTTATAGATCAAACTGTGTATAAACACATTTCTCTTTCAGGATTTTTTAGGCGTGGTTTAAATGTGACCGCGTTTCGTCACGCGGTCACAAGCCCCACCCCCTGCAGCTCCAGCCGTTATAAATGCGTTCTTCGGTGGAGCCGTTCACTCGCTACCGACCGTCTCCCTCCAGTACTGGCGTGCTGCTGGAGCGACCACATGCCACCTGCACCTCCGCCCCCCGCGCGCGTGTGTGGCGATCAGACCCCGCATGCATGTGACCGGGTCGCGCGCGCGCGCGTGTGTGTGTGAGTGAGAGGCGATCAGACCCCGCATGCGATGTGACCGGGTCGCGCGCGCGCGTGTGTGTGTGTGTGTGGCGATCAGACCCCGCATGCGATGTGACCGGTTCGGACCGCGAGTCCGCTCATCTTCTAAAATAGCGCTGATTATAACAGCGGAGTTATGTGTCCTCAACTTTAAAAACATAACCAGAGTTGTTAGTGCACTAAAAACAGCGTAACTCTTGGAAAAAGGAGCTGCTGGAAGCCAGAACTCAGATAAAAACAGAGCAGGTGGATCTCTGCTTCCCCCGTATGCCTCCCCACACAGCTCAGCTCTGAAGGGGGCTGGACATGGCGCAGTACAGCGCTGAAATCACGCCCACGTGCGACACGCCCCCAGCGTTCTAGAGCAAGGCAAAATCAAGTTTTTTCATGATTTTTGAGACTTAATTTTATAAGGAAATCAATGTTTTTAATCAGTCAGATTTATATGGGTGATTAATAACACATATTTATGCCGTGTGACAAAATAAAAACACAAATTTAATTTCACTTTACACGGTCTTTATCAAAGCACAGAGTCAAGCTTTCAGATCAGAACTTCTCCTCCAGAACCGACATGAGAACATTTTGTTGCATGTATCATTATCTACAAACAAAGCAGTCAGTTCTGGCACATGGGCCTCAAGCCGGTTAAGCTAAGGCTAAGACACTTGAGCTAGATCTCTATACAGTAAAACAAGAAGTCCTGAAAAATAACAAAAAATCAACAAAGGGCAGAAAAAAAATAATAAATAAAACACAGTTTAAAACCATTCTCCTGATTTCAGCTTATGTGAATTCAAATTAGGGGTGGGCGATATGGCTCAAAAATTATATTGTGATATTTCAGAGCATTATCACGATAACGATAAATTCGTGATATAACCAAAAAAAAAAGTATTTATTTGACAAATTTAACTTAACATGTTGCTTTGCAGTATTATATAAAATTTTAAAAAACAACAAGGGGTAATTTTACTGAAATTACTTTTTTTAGTAAAGTATTCAGTCTCCCAAGTATAAAAATAAAAAAAATAAAAATGATCTGTTATTTAGATTGTGTTACGACCCGGCTCAGCCAGGAGAAGCGGAAGTAACATTAAAAACCCAGATGGAACAAGGTTGAGTAAAAGTAACAATTTAATTGGTCAGTTTAAAATAAAATTTAACAGCAAAAGGAGGGGTACTTTCACACAAGTTTCATTCAAAAACAAAAGTTGGTCCTAACTTAAAGAGGAGCCACTTGCTCCCACACACAAAAGTCAGGGTAGGGCTGAAGCTGCACGCCTGAAGCTCGTTAGTGTTTCAACTTCCTCTGTTCCTGCAGGAACGTGTCATTTCTCTGATTCATTTTTTAAAACTGAACGGGGCGGCCGTGGTGTAGTGGTAATGGCAGTCGGCCCTTGATCGGAAGGTTGGAGGTTCGAATCCCGCATCCGCCCACCATGTGATGTTGTGTCCCTGGGCAAGACATTTAACCCCGAGTTGCTCCCGGTAGGTCTGGATGGCGCCTTGCAAGGCAGGCTACCACTACCGGTGTATGAATGTGTGTATGAATGGGTGGATGGCTGGTATTGTAAAGCGCTTTGGGGCTCCTCACAGGGGGCTGGAAAGCGCTATATAAATAAGCTCCATTTACCATGAACTGCCGTGGACCGACTGACAAGACAGCTGAGCTGCGCGTGTTTGAGATAACAGCGAGGCTGCAACCGGCAGCACGCGCAGTGGGTTGGAGTGGGGGGAGCGGGGGAGACGGAGACATTTGAGCTCTCTGCCTGCGCGCAGGCACAGAGAGGGAGAAGGGAGACGGGAGAAGCTGCCTGAGACATGAGTTGTTTGTTTTTTTAGCATTTTAGCCAGCAAATGTTACACGCAGACTGGTGGAGGGAGGTGCGGAGTTCTATTTTGTCGGTTTAAGCGCTCGGTTGTTAAGGGGGCGGGGCGTTCTGACGTATTACGTCATGAAATTAGCATATCATGATATCATTTTTTTGCCCGGGCAAGCTGTTTTTACCGGTATTATCGTGGACGATATGATATGGCCCAGCCCTAATTCAAATCCGAGTCAATCCGAACCAAATCTGATTAGCTTAGCAAAACCCGAACCTGGCAGAACCACTCAACAGCGATTCACGTAGTTCAAAACAGATAAAAAAAATTAAGCTCAAAACAAGAACCAGCAAGGAAGCACTAGAACAAAGTCAAGAAACAGAAACATCGTTTAAAACAAGGGTGACTCACCTGATTTTAGCTTTGAGTTAGCGGTTAGCACAAAACCGTCAGGCCACGCTTTGAGTTAGCAGCAGATAGCACAATACCGTCAGGCCACGCTTTGAGTTAGCGGTTAGCACAAAACCGTCAGGCCACGCTTTGTGTTAGTAGCAGATAGCACAACACCATCAGGCTACGCTTTGAGTTAGCGGTTAGCACAACACCGTCAGGCCACGCTTTGTGTTAGCAGCAGATAGCACAACACCGTCAGGCCACACTTTGAGTTAGCGGTTAGCACAACACTGTCAGGCCACGCTTTGTGTTAGCAGCAGTTAACACAACACCGTCGGGTCACGTGGCTCAAAGAAAACACTAAAATAAAGTGTAAAACCAACAAACGACCAGAATGTGACACTAGTAAACAGTTTAAAGAGCAGAAGAAAACAGTTCGTAGTAAGTGCGAATCGTAGTGTTAAAATTTTAATTTCTCTGAACTCTTGTAAATCAAGAAGAATTCCCACTTTCTTCTGCACAAACAAGCACATAATAACAGTTTGAAGAGTTTACTTACAGTGCAAGAAGTTAATGATCCACCGAAGGAGAGCTCTCTCTGTAGCTGCATGCAGCTCGAACGACGCGGTAACTGAAGACTGGTTTGAAAAAAAAAGCGCGCAATGCTTTCAGAGGGCTGAACGCAGGCGGTCCAAAGTGCCTGCTTTCAGAGGGCTGAACTTAGCAGGGGGTCCAAAGTGTCTGGAGACATCCAGGATCAACATACGCTGCGAATACCGGCCGGGTCCGTTGTGTTGGGTAGGTCGAGTGTTGGCTGAACTGGTTCCGGTGCGGAGCTGCTGCAGAGGGCTCAAAATGCAGATAAGCAGAACGGACTTAAACTGGAAGAACGCGGATCCGCGCTGCAGTCAGCTGCTATGAGGGTTGTTACATGTATTATTACCACTAAAGGAGGCAGAGGAGTAGCTAAACATCTGACACACAGAGCAAGTGAGAAGACCGGACGCCAGTAGAGAAGCAGTAGCCATGCTAAGCTAACGCTAGCAAGAGCTAGCCAATAAATCCAGAAAAAAGGGCTACTCGAGCTACCAACAGAGAAAACAGGAAGTGACACAATACATCTCACCACAAACGTGCAACATCAGGCAGGAGGATTTTTATATTTATATATAAATGTTTCTGTTCAGTGCCCTGAGATGACTTCTGTTGTAACTTGGTATTCAAACTGAAATGCCCTCCCCCCACTGACCTCACATGATTCAGGTACAATGTCCTGGAAGACCATGGATCTCACAAACTGGTTCTTCCTGTCTTTTCTTCCCAAAACAACAACCCCCACTGATTTAAGAGCCTGGTGTGTCCTTGTAATTAAAAAAAAAACTACTTCACCCTCACTGAAACTGAACCCCATGATGATGGGAGACGGAGAACTGTCACTGCTGGAACACCTACTACTTTCAAATGGAAAACTTTATTTGTTCTGTTACTTCTTGTCTCTGGAATCGAACCAAATCCTGGCCCCCCGCTGTTACATGACATTTGTACACCACTTGAATTTAAAAACCGGTCTGGACTGGGCTTTATACACTTAAATGTCAGAAGTCTTATATCTAAACTAGATGCAGTAAAAATCTGGGTTCAGTCCACTGAAGCAGACATAATAGTCTTATCTGAAACATGGCTCAGCAAAGCTATCTCTGACAAACAAATTTCCATTCCTGGTTATATTGTTTTTAGATGTGATCGCCCCAAAAGAGGTGGTGGAGTGGCTATTTATATCAAGAACAAATTCACAGCAAACCTTCTGTCTTCGTGCTCAATTAGCAAACAACTTGAGCTACTGGCACTAAAGCCCCCAGTATACCTGCGCGTACTGCCTACACGCCTCTGTACGACGTACGTACGCTGTGGCAAAAGCGTAGCCCCCGCGTAGCCCCTCGGGCACAAACGCGCAAAGCTCTTTTTTTACGACCGCGTACGCTTGAGCGGTGTCTGACCATAAACTTCCCCGGCGCCGGACTGTTTTGTATGTTACACAAATGAATTAAATTCCTCTTCTTTATCGCTGATCGGGCCTTTTCTTTTGTTTTTTTTGCCAAAAGTCAAGTAATCGCTTCTTCCTCCGTTCACTCGATGACTGAAATGAATGAATTCAGGTCCTACCTGGCTGCGGGAGGTTTTATATATTTCCTGGTGGGCGGTGGGCTGCAGGAAAAGCGCTCCCTGTTATTATTTTTATTTCTTAGAACTTTTTATAACATAAAGTAGAAACACCGCAGCGGGCTGCTCATGATGAGTTCTCGAGTTTTCTGACTGAGCTGTCAATCATTTCAGTAGGCGTGTCAGCAAGTGACCAATCGGCGACCTCAGTTTGCGCGCAGAGGGGACAGCTGGAGCTGCTCACAGTACAACAAGGATTTGGAGCGAAAACGCGAGCATTTAAAAAAAAAGAGCTATAACAGCGAACGCATGCGCACAGAATGCTCACGTAGAGTGGCGTAAAGGCAGGACGCTGAGGTCTACTGGAGGCTTAACACTAGACTTCCCTGACGGTCAAACAATCACTGTGGTGGGTTGGTACAGGCCCCCATCAGCTGCCAGTGAAGCCCTCACTTCCCTGAGAATTTTTCTGATGGGGCTAAATGCCAAGGAGCTACTACTAATTGGTGATCTAAACCTTGACTGGTTGACCTCTACTTCTTACAATCTTAAATCCATCTGTGATTCATTTAATTTAACTCAACTAATTCAAACGTCAACATGCCCAAATAACAAAACCCCTGAAAAATCCACCTTACTGGACCTTATTCTAACTAACATGCCTCACAAGCAGTGGTGTCAAAAGTATTCACACTAGCTATGTTTACATGGACATAAGTAATCGGATCAAACGGCCGATCGGATCAAAAGTGTGTCATGTAAACACCCCGGTCGGGTTATTTTTTGTGTATTCGGCGTGATCCGACCTAATTTGCGATCCGTTCGAAACGGGTGGTTTACGCCGATCCGTAGCCCGATGTGTGCGCATGTAAACACATATTCTGTTCCTTTTATCGGGCCGTGCAAAACTGTCCTGACTGCGCATGTGCGCTGCGCGCGGCAGCGCACCCCTCCTTTCCCAGCGCTCTCATACTGCAAATAGAAAAGACTAAAAGCATGCGTTGCTTGCCTGTAGCTCTATCAGGGAGTGCAGTAGTGCAGTAACAACTCCATCGCCGTCATTACAATCTGGCCGGGTCCAATTTTTTGCGCATCTGTTTACTTTTGTCCCGGAAGTAACTTCTTCTTCTGTGGTTTTCACGAAAGCAACTTCCTCTTCGTTTTTTTTTTTAAAGGGGGAGTGTACCACTCTGCGCATGTCTGTTCTTCTGGTCAGAATAAAAGCCTGCTGCATGTAAACGCTCGTCTTGAACGGATTGTGCCCATGTAAACAGTACTATCTAATTATGCAATCAGAGCACATTTCAATCCGGTCACAAAATTTTGCCCATGTAAACATAGCTACTCATTACTCAAGTAGAAGTATAGATACTGGGATTTAAAATTACTTCTGTAGAAGTAGAAGTATCAACTCTAGCTTTTTACTCAAGTAAAAGTAAAAAAGTACTGGTTTCAAAACTACTTAAAAGTATAAAAGTAAAAGTAGCGTAAGAAAAAGCAACAACAAAGACAAATGCTTAGGCTGCACCACACATACTATTGTATACAACCCCACCTCCCCCACAAAAATCATTTTTTTAGACTAGATTATATTATATTGTTAATGTTGAAAAACTAGGGGTGCACTAAGCTACCTGTCTTAACTGCATATATGCCCATTGAAAATAGACACATTTAAATGCAAATTTAAATATATTAAAATAACCATACTGTATAGGGGTATTATTGAGCATTTGCCTGCAGTGTGAACGTAGTCTATGAAGTAAAACTTTGTTAAGTTCAGTGAAAACTCTGACAGAAAGAAAATATGTTTTAAATCTGAATAAAAAAGAGAAATAATGTTAGCAAGCAAACCCAGAGCATGTAGCTAGTTCCATGGCTAGTACCTCCTAACCATAGAAAACATTATACAACATTAGTATGTTACTAGGTCACTAGAAGTCAGTAATCAACTGATAAAAAAAACAAAAACTTCTTCTTCTTCTTTGGTTTTTAACGGCAGCTTGCATCCATCATTGTTGCACTCCTGCCATCTCTTGGTGCTTATATATTAATTTATTTTCTCAAATTCTCTTATTGAGTCCAGTATTTTAAAAAAAAATGAAATATCTTTCTTTCCCTTCATCACTACTCAGCTGAGCAGCGACTTCTTCCAACTTTAGTTCCCTATTATAACCAATTTCCATTCTCAATATTCTCCTATGACCCACATATTTCCTAGCCTGGCCCTCGCCTTCCTGCACAGCTCCGCTCAATTCTCATTTCCCTTCACTGCACAGTCTGGGACTTGTCCCATAGACAAGGATATCTCCGGTAGATTTTTGACCGGACCAATCAGAGAGCAGAAGGCGGAGTTTTGAACGACGTCGACTGACGTCGTCATTCAAAATGGCTGCCGCCACGAAGGAATTTTCAATAAAACAAGGTAAAAAACTATTATTTCTCTGCTGAGAAAAATATATTTCTTAGCTGACGTTATATCAGAAGTGTTCCTGAGCAATCAGAGAGCAGAAGGCGGAGTTTTGAACGATGTCGACTGACGTCGTCATTCAAAATGGCTGCCGCCACGAAGGAATTTTCATCAAAACAAGGTAAAAAACTATTATTTCTCTGCTGATAAAAAATATATTTCTTAGCTGACGTTATATCAGAAGTGTTCCTGAGCTTAACAGTTCCTAAATCAATTCACGAAATGGTCAAATCTGCTGGATTTAAATAGTTTCGGTTTGACATTTTCCAAACAGCCTCGGGTGCGCTACGAAAATAAATGATAAAAAATCGAATTTTATCTCAAATGTTTCATCTAGGCCAACAGTCAGTAAATTAGAGCCATATAATTACACACTGGTAGCATAAAAAATATCCACCGAGTGGTTTCTGAGCTATTTATCTGAATAGCCTGGCCCTCGCCAGGCTAAACTAACAAAACTCCGCCTTCTGTTCTCTGATTGGTCCATTCAAAAATCTCCAGGAGAAATCGTTTTCAATGGGAGGAATGCCAGACCCTAGTCCAAAGCGAAGTGAAGGACAAGGGTCTGGTTTCAACCAGGCTACATATTTCCTGCAATTATTAAAAAACATGTTCTATTGTTTCTGCGGCATTACACCAATCACATAAACCAGTAAGATGTTTCCCCATCTTAAAAAGAGTGTCATTCAATAAACTATGCCCAGTTCTTATTCTATTTATAATTATCTCCTCCCTCCTATTTATTCCTCTGAGTCTATTAACATCAACTGTATTTTGTATCCTATATAAATGTCTCCCTTTTGTCTCATTATCCCATCTCATTTTCCATAATTTCTTGCTTTCGTTCCAAACTATACTTTTTCCTTCAGATTTAGTTAACTTTATCGGCATATCAATGTCTACTTTTTTAACAGTTTCTTTAAAAACAAAACAAAACAAAAAAAACTTTCAGCTTACCTCAATATTAGGCATGTAACGAGATCTCGTTGTACGAGATCTCGCAATATTAAACTCCCGCGATATCTCTCGTTGAGAGGTAACGTTGTCTCGCGAGACGCTAATGCTAGCGCTAGCAGAGCCCCTAGCAAGTCAGCGTCACGGACAGCATGGCTTCGCCGGATGAAGTTGCTATAGAAGACGCCCCAACTACTGATGGAGGGTCCCGGTGCCGCAGACGCCTAACATGGAGGGTCCCGGCGCTGCCGACGCTGCCCCGGATGTAAAGACACACGCGTAAACACCGGTGTGACCGGTGTTGCCAGATAGAGTCCCACCCACCCAAAGCACTCTTTACCCGCAAAAGTCAGAAGGAAAATCGCGGTGAACCGCCCAATCTGGCAACACTGGTGAGTGACGACGGCTGCTGATGCGGATATTTATGTTCAATTTTTGGAAAGTCCTGCGTGAATATCTATATTCTACAAAAAAAAAACGGCAAAATGAAAGAAAAGTAACGAGGCTATTTTTAAAAAGTAAGGAGTAGAAAGTACCAGTAATTGCGTGAAAATGTAAGAAGTAGAAGTATAAAGAGTAGGCTGAAAAATAATTACTTTACTAAAGTATAGATAACTAAAATTTGTACTTAAGTAAAGTAACGAAGTATTTATACTTCGTTACTTGACACCTCTGCTCACAAGTACACAAATGCATGTGTGTTCGCTAATGACCTCAGTAATCATTGCACCATTGCAGCCGTAAGACACGGGAAATTACCTAAATTAAAACACACCATCATTTTCAAAAGGGATTTAAAACATTTCTGTGAGCAGGCCTTTCTTCATGACTTAGCCACTTTCAACTGGAGTAGAATTTTATTGATAGATGATGTAGAACTTGCACTACTTCTATGAGGGTTTTCAAAACATAATCAACACACATGCTCCATACCGTAAATACAGAATAAAGGGACGTAAAAATCCTTGGTTTTCCCCTGAGATAGGAAATCTGCTCAAAGAAAGAGATGCTGCCTGGGCTAAGGCCAGAAAATCAAAAACCCAACATGACTGGCTCAGTTTCTGGCAGCTTAGGAACAAATGCACAACCCTAATTAGAAATGCAAAATCAAATTACTACCTGGACGAATCCACCAAAAATCTAAATGATCCAAAAAGGTTTTGGCAAACAGTAAAATCAAATTCTGGTCAGACAACATCCACTGATTTACCCAGCTCCATCATGACCAACTCAGGTATTCTGTCAGACAAATCATCAATTCTTAACTGTTTTAATGAACACTTTATATCCTCTGGCTCCCTGTTTGAATCTACACATCCTGAAATGTTATCTGCTGACCAAACTGATGCAAATCCACCCCCAGCTCCACATGTGCTGGACAAACAGGTCACAAATCGCTTTGACTTCGAATCAGTATCTCCCGCTGAAGTTCTAAATGCTCTAAAAACTCTCGACACACGCAAAGCAGCAGGACCTGACAACATAGAACCACTTTTCCTAAAACTAGCTGCAGATTTCATTGCTGAACCTCTTTCCCATATTTTCAATCTCAGTCTCAACACAAATAAAATACCCAAAATCTGGAAATCAGCTTTTGTTCTCCCTCTGCTAAAAGGGGGTGAACCAACAAATGTCAACAACTACAGACCAATTTCTAAATTATGCATTCTTGCCAAACTGTTTGAAAGACTTGTCTGTGATCAGCTAACTGATTTCCTACAAGCAAACCATATTCTATCACAATTCCAGTCAGGATTCAGAAAACAACACAGCACCGTCACTACAGTTCTCAAAGTATTAAATGACATCATACATGCCCTGGACTGCAAACAATACTGTGTTGCCCTATTTATAGACCTGTCCAAGGCATTTGATACAGTTGATCACAGACTATTGACAAACATCCTGGAACACTCTGGTCTATCAAAACTTGCAGTCTCCTGGTTCACCAACTACCTAACTGACAGAACGCAGTCTGTTCATGTAGCCGGATCCTCCTCTACATTCTTAGATGTTGTGAAAGAGGTGCCACAGGGTTCTGTCTTGTGTCCCATTCTTTTCTCTCTATACATCAACGATCTTTGCAGTGATATGTCAAATGCCTCCCACCATTATTACGCAGATGACACCATCATCTATTGCTGTTCATCCTTCCTCAGCCAAGCTTTCACCTCTCTTCAGGATGCTTTTAACATTATTCAGTCACGTCTGCAAAAACTTATACTGGTCCTAAATGCCGACAAAAGCAAGAACAGAAAGCAGCAACCAGAGAACCCACCTCAAATTGGAACCCAAGAGGGAAAACAAATAGAAATGGTCTCCACCTACAAATATCTAGGTTTCAACATTGACAATGAACTGTCGTTTAAAACCCACATCTCCAAAATGGCCACTAAACTCAAACTGAAGCAAGGTTTCTTCTTCAGAAACAAATCTTGCATCTCATGCAAAGCCAGAGAACATTAGTAGCTGCAACATTCATGCCAATACTAGATTATGGTGATGTGCTGTACATGAGTGCTGCATCAAAATACCTACAGTCCTTATGGTGGATTCACACCGAACCGATTTTCAACTTCCAAAACGCTCCTCACGCACGCAAGTGGACGCACTTTGTGTCCAGACCAAAAAGCCAGAAGCGAAACTACCCAGAAAACTGCTGCGCAGGGTTGCCAGATAAGAATTAATGAATCATCTAGTACTGTTGCTTATTTTTTATTTTTTTTACCCAAACTGTCATATTTGCTGCGTGAGGGTCTGATAAGATTAATAGTGTGTTGAGTTTAGTGAACATTTGCACTGAAAAGGGGTAAAAAAAAAAAAAAAATAAATAAAATTCATGTTTATCTGGCAACCCTGCTGCTGCGGGGTGTGTGGGAGGAGCTTACCGGTGTACCGAGTCGTCAATGCACTCCGCGAGGTGAGGAGCTCTTTATTTCTGTCTCTGTGGAGCAGACTTGACTGGTTGTGAAGGAATTGTCGCGAACACACAGCTACAATGAGTTTCTCTTCCATATTCCATGACTCCGCGGGTTTTTTCTGTGTTCCACAAACAATACGTCACATGCGCAATGGTTTCCGCGTCACTGGTTTCCGCGTCACATAGGGACTCTCCCCCTGACCCCCTCTCTTCTCCCCCGACTCTCCCTGATTGGTTGACACACCAACCAATCGGGTAGAGTTGAGCGGCGTTGAAAGTTTGAACGGCGAAATCTTCAGCATGTTGGAGGCGTGCTTTGGAGGTTGACGCGGGTTCACGTGCACGGAAAACGCTTTCCAGCACGCTCAACACGCACGCGACGTGACGCCAGACGCCAGGAGGCGCCTGGAGGTGCGTCCCCCATTGACTTTGCATGTAAACCGTACGCTCCTGCAGTTGAAAACGCGTTCGGTCTGGATCCACCATTAGACTCCATTTACCACGGTGCCCTTCGGTTCATTACTGACTCCAGTTATCGCACTCATCACTGTGAGCTTTACGTCAAATCTGGCTGGTCATCTCTCAGCACTCGCAGATACACTCACTGGATATCCTTCATCTACAAGACCCTCCTAAACCTAGTCCCGTCATACCTCACCTCCTTAATACAAACATCACACAGTCATTACTCCCTGCGCTCTAACGATCTAGTCCTCCTGTCAGTTCCTCCGGTCAGAACTGAACTAGGAAAAAGAGCATTCAACTTCGCCGTCCTCTCAGCCTGGAACAACTTACAGAAAGATCTGAGACTATCAACATTCATCTCTCCTGGCTCCTTTATGTCAACCGTATTAGAAAATGTCCTCAAGAAACTTGACCATTGCAGATGTTTCTAAACATTACTTGTGCAATTTACAAGATACAAGATACAAGAGATTTTATTAACATTGCACCAATTTTCATCGATACAGCGTGATTATGTATGCACAGTCATCCAGGAGAGGGTTTGAGTGTGTAAAGCTGCTGCCTTATCAAAACACATGACATGTTCTTCAGCGCGGCCTCTCTCATCCGTCTCAGGATGAAGGTCAAAGGTGGGAAAACAGGGAAAGAAACCATGGGGGTTACAGCGTTGATATTAAAAAAAATGAATCACATTTTGTCTGCAAGACACCGCATGACCCAGTAAAAACCATATCATAAGCACATTTAGCACAGTTACATGTTGCATGTTGAGACTGAGGCAGGGAGGATCTGTCCATGATACATTCCGGATGCCTCCGATAACGCTCATAGAAAAGTTCTCCGGGGGAGGGGGGGGGTAGCAGACAAGACAAGAACAGCTTTTTTCCACAGTAGCCACGTCTCAGGAGAAATTAGATATCCAGCCTTTTCCAAGGCTGTTTCCAAGGGAGCCAGATAAGAATTACAAATATTTTCACATCAGGCACACATTGTAATTTCAGCAGCCTTCAGTCTGTAAGGGCGATTCTGTTCATATGATCCAATTCGGGACTTTTTTTTTTTTCCACTGATCCAACTCTGACCTCAGATGTTGACCACAGCGACCCGAGTCCTAAGTCCAAGGGTGACCAGCTCACCCTCTGGATAAGCTCTCAAACAGCTGAATTCTGATGTTGACCACAGCGAACAGAGTCCTAAAACCAAGGTTGATCTGTTCACCCCCCGAATAAGCTCGCACACAGCTGATTTCTCGAGGTCACAGCGCAGACCAGACGTCGGGTGCTCCAGGCATTAAGTCCTGCTGAAGTCTCCCTCTTTTGCGATAGACCAGTGCTCCACAAATGCCAAAAAGCAAAGCGCTGCCATCATAATCCAATATAATCCAAGATTCTTCACCTCCACAGAGCACACCCAGAAATCCACGGAATCCATGGCGGAATCCATGGCGTATCCTCCGTCACTCTGTGAGGTTGAAAAGGCTCTCCTTGTGCCTTCTTCTGTGGAAATCTTCTTTGTAGAATCGAATGCCCAAACCTCCAATCCATCTTAATTTGCGTTCGAGGTGCTTTGCTGTGGAGCTGCCAGCAGCAGGGGGGGGGGAAGGACGGGAGAGGGAAGGGAATGCGTCTGCCTCCTTCGTGAGCCAAGCCAGAAAAAAAAAATGGCATTGTTGATTTTTTAAACTTTATCTACCCAACTGATGTCTGTCTGCTTGTTTTGTATATAATGTATATAGAAATCTGTCATATCCTGTTGGTTTTGAACTGTCAACATCTATTTACTGTGATTGTAGTTTTCTTTATTTTCTTTTTTGATAAATGCAAATGTTTATTGTCAATTACCATGTGACATGTGCTGCTGACCACTTGACCAGGTCACCCTTGTAAAAGAGATCTCGATCTCAACAGGCTCTACCTGGTAAAATAAAGGTGATTGATTGATTGTTTGATTGATTGATTGATTGATTGATTGGTGCTTTATAAATGAATTGAATTCAGTTGAATTGAAAACTGAAAATATTCTGTGCTCTGCCACACAATCAAAAGGGAGACAATAAAGATCAATGCAATTAAAACACATTTTTTTGTTTCAACTTTACTGCATTGCTGATAATAAATCAATCAGTTATAAAACAAGAAACATGACCCTTCATTTTCCGTTTTTCAACAACCAAATTTTCAGCTTCACTTTTCCAATCTCAGAAAAAGATGGACAGTATCCCAGAAGGTTTTAGGAAAGTTGTGGTCTCAGTACCTGCCAAGCTGTGATCACCTCAAGCTGCAACTTTCAAACCATCTTTGAATTAATCAAATAATTAAAGGGAAATATGATTTCTTACAGTAATAATAATCAGTATTTTCCTTTGTCTGTCTGCAGAACTCCCACAGCATATCTGGAAGGAGGAAAATATTCTCAATGAGCAGCAGCCATGTAACCAGGAGATGACCATCAGTTTAGACCAAGAAGAACCAGAACCTCCACAGATGAAAGAGGCCCAAGAAGAACCAGGACCTCCACAGATGAAAGAGGACCAAAAAGAAGCAAAACCTCCAAAAATAAAAGAGGACCATGAAGCACCAGAATCTTCACAGATGATGAAGTACTATGAGGATCCCAATTTTCCACACATTCAAGAGAAACTGGGGGCACCAGAACCTCCCAAGGATGAACCAGAATTTCTAGAGATAAAAGAGGAGCCTGAGACTGAAACATGTATGGTAACTCCTGTTTTTAAAGAAATAAACCAGTGGGAACTGGAACCAAACTCCAGGGACCAACTCCTTTCACAAAACTATTGTGAAGTGGAGAACCAAGATGAGGAAAGAAGCATGAATGTAGAGCCAGGATCCTGCAGAGATGAAGAGACGAAACAAAATAAGACAAATCTACAAACAGGAAGTTATGTTGACAATGTGGACCGTCCAAGCGTAAAGATAGACAAAAAAACGTGTTTATTTATGACTCGTGGAAAAAAATTCAAAGAGAAACTTAATTTAAGAGTTCACATGAGAAATCAAAGAGGTGAGAGGCATTTCTTATGTCAAGCCTGTGGAAAAAATTTCAACTACAAAAGTGTTTTGATTGTTCACATGAGAACTCACACAGGTGAGAAGCCTGTCTCATGTCAGACTTGTGGAAAAGGTTTTCATGACAACAGTAATTTAATCAGACACGTGAAAACTCACACAGGTGAGAAGCCTTTTTCATGTGAGACCTGTGGAAAAAGTTACAGTGAAAAACACAATTTAAAATACCACATGAGAACTCACACAGGTGAGAAGCCTTTCTCATGTCAGACCTGCGGAAAAAGTTTTAATCAGAAATGTGATTTAATCAGACACATGAAAACTCACACAGGTGAGAAGCCTTTCTCATGTCTGACTTGTGGAAAAGGTTTTCCTGAATCCAGTAATTTAATCAGACACATGAAAACTCACACAGGTGAGAAGCCTTTTTCATGTGAGACCTGTGGAAAAAGTTACAGTGTAAAACAAACTTTAAAATGCCACATGAGAACTCACACAGGTGAGAAGCCTTTCTCATGTCAGACTTGTGGAAAAGGTTTTCATGACAGCAGTAATTTAATCAGACACATGAAAACTCACCAGGTGAGAAGCCTTTTTCATGTGAGACCTGTGGAAAAAGTTACAGTGAAAAACAAACTTTAAAATACCACATGAGAACTCATACAGTTGAGAAGCCTTTCTCATGTCAGACCTGTGGAAAAAGATACTGTGATAGATAAAGTTTAAAATACCACATGTCAACTCACACAGGTGAGCTGGCTTTCTGATGTGAGACCTGTGGAAAAAGTTACAGTAATCGAACAAATTTCAAAAACCACATGACAACTCACACGGAATAAAAGCCTTTTTTTTCTGATGTTTACAAAATGTAAAAAAAAAAAACAACATGATGCTGAAGTTCTGAGGTATACAGCTCCATGTTAAAGTCCACATCATGCTTTTTTCTTGAACCACAACTGTTTTGTTCAGAACATTTGAGTTTTTATAGACTGTAAAAAATTATTATTATTTTTCTTTCAGATGTTGGTCTGCATGTTTCTTTGTATGTCAGGAATCTTCTTGTTTCTCCAAACTGAGATCACTTTGTCTGCTTGGGAGTGTTCAGAAAATATCAAACTGATTTTATGAGTAATAATTTTCATTTGAGAAACCACTTTGACAAATCAAATGCCTCATTAACTTTCTTTTGTTTTTGTAACAAATAAAAGCTGCTGTAAACTGTACATTTAATTAAATGTAGATTTATATACTGTATTTGTTTCTTTCCAGTGGTTTTCTGCCTTTAATCTATTTTGCACATTCCAGTTATACTCTAATAAATAGGCTTGTGAAGTATAAAATATTCTAAATTTCACTTTTTTACCTGCCTCTGGTTCCAGGTTTTAAATCTGTAGGTTTTTTAGATGACCACCAGGGCCGGCCCAAGGCATAAGTGAACTAAGCGGTTGCTTAGGGCCCCGGGGCCACTAGGGGGCCCCCTAGGTGGAATTGATTTTTTTTTGGTAATGATTTCAATATGATTCTATTTAATATTGTAGTTCAGCTTTTGCGATTTATTGCATACATTTACATAGTTAAGAACTAATTATTCAGCTTTAAATTTATTTTTTAACCATTTTATGTGGTTTCAAGCAATTGTTAATTTACATTATTTAAAGTACTCTGGCACAACAATTTCCTGCAGGATCAATAAAGTTCTATCTTATCTTAAGGGTTTCCTTGATATTTGTTATTTTATTTTTTCGGTTTTTGCACAATTTAATTTATTTTTATGCATCTAAGTTAGTTTATCTGTTGTTTGTTGTTTCTTACACTAAAAATTACTTCTGAACATTACTGTTGCAGTTCTTTAAAACCAAAGATAAACCAGACAACACTTTTGCTGTAAAATACATTGCATACTGGTGTTTTTTCTTCTTCTTTCTTTTGTTACTTTTAGTACCACAAGATCACGTGTCAATCTCAAGGTCTGTGGGCCAAATCCAGCCCGCCATAACATTTCTGTGACTCCACAGAGATAGAACTTCAAGATAACAGTTGTGTGCTTCAGTATTATTTTATTAGTCAAATCAAATCAGTTTTTGTGATTATTATGCCAAATTACTCAAACATAAAATATTTAATTTTTAGAAGTACCGGTAGTCATTGAATGCAGAGAAAGTTATATTTTACCAGTTTGTACAGGTCGTTTTATCAATACATTCTGCCATGTTCTGCCTTTTGAGGACATTCATGATCGTGATGTGGCCCAGAATAAAAATGAGTTTGACGCCCCTGCACTGGATGATACATATAGAATAATGTAAACAGGGCTGTCAGAGTTGCAATGAATTTATGTTAGGTGGGTGAATGATCTGATTTGACTGTTTATTGCAGTAATCCAAATTCTTAGCAGAAATTGAGGGCCCCAAACAAATTTTGCTTAGGGCCCCATGGAGGCTTGGGCCGGCCCTGATGACCACTAACAAGTCTTATGACTAATTGAAACTAAGGAAGAAATTGTAGATTTGACTCTTAAATTTCAGTTGCTATTACACTGATTAAGTTGGGTGAATTTTCACAGATGGAAGATAAGGGTAGCATGGTGGTGCAACTTGTAGAGCTTTAGAGCTGGAGAAATTTAGAGTTACCAATCCGCCTAACGAAGTTTGGTCTGTGAGGGGAAACCAGTGTACCTGGCGAAAACTCACACATGCCCGAATAGAACATGCAAACTCCACCATCCATGAGTGTACCGGTAGTATCAGAAAGAAAATTATACCCAGTTGTTGCACTCTATGTTCCTACCGTAGATTCAGTACCAAGTTTTTATCAACAAGCTTAACTTAAGGTGTTAGAAAGTGAAATAAAATACAACAGATTTTTTAAACCAAGTTATTGTTTAAAGGTGCTATATGTAAGTTTCAGTAGAGCGCAACACTTAGAAATATTTTCAACAGGGAAAAGCATTCTGCTCCCTCCCCCCGTGCTCTGCTGAACTTGAGATCAGCTCCGCCTCCGCTGCATGTTCTCTCGGAGCCGCTGCGATATTCTGTGTTTAAATGTTAATAAAACGTTCTAAAAAAATAAAATAAAACCATGGAGCGCTGGTCCAGCACACCAGAAGACCAGGAAATCTGCAGAGCCTCGGGCAGCCACGTTGAACCCTAGTTTAATTCGCTCGTGACAAATTCATTTCCTCATTCTTTGCTGTCAGCGGAGCGAGCGGAGCAGAGCGAGGAGGAAGCGATTATTTGACTTTTGGCAAAAAAAAAGTCCAGAAAAGGGATGAAGGGGAATTTAATACATTTGTTACACATACAAAACAGCTTTGCATCGCTTTGCAATAGACCTTTTACCAGTTGACGTCATCACGCAAAGCTTGCCTGAAACGAGCGTTCTGATTGGACGGCAAAAAGCCGCGCCGATTTGAAACCGGATGTCGGGGGGTTAGTAGGAAGGAGCCGGGTAGCTTTAATGATGGCGAGTAGTAATTTAGAAGCTTGGTTTCTTAAAATAGTGGACAACAACTGGTCAAAATGCCTGAACATCGTGCCGCGGATCCGAGAGGAGGTGATAGTGAGGCAGCTGTCGCGTGGGGCCACCGTCTCTAAGACAACAATAGCTGAAACAAGAAAGTTGAAGTCAGCCAGATCTATCGCCTTTACAAAAGATGGACATGTTCAGCTCGTGGGTGTTTGTGGCACTGCTGACGATAGTGTTCGTGCTGGCACTGTTGTCATTCATGCTAAAGTAAAGGCAAGCATGAAGCAACGCAACTATCGGGTGTTTATGGCGCTGATGGAAAATGGGGAAATCCTTCAGGCTTCTTGCGAATGTCCAGCAGGGTGAGCTAACTCTGTTGTGTAGTTGTCAACAACGTTATATCCAAGCGTCAGAAAATACATGTTTTAAATTTCTCACATCAATACTTCTGATATTTAGACTGGTTTGGTTATTGTAACTGGTTTAACATCTTCTGTTAGCTGCTATAACTAGCAGCTGATAAGAGCTGTCATTTTACTGTAAGCACAGTATGTAAACAAAAACATGACGTTTGAGTCATTCAATATTCGTCACTATTTGTTTTTTTATTACAGTTAACTATGTCTTATAAACAACATTAGACAATTGGTGATGTTGTAATGTGAAAAATAATAACTATCCCAAGCGATACATTTATTAGCTTTCCTGGGAAAATTGATTTATGTTTGATAACGTATTTACTATTACACTTTTGACACTGTTCATACAGCTGACACTGTATGAGACGTAATGTGTGTGAAAATGTTAAATGTATTACCAAAAAGATATTTTGCATGTGAATTCCCTGACACATAATATGGTTGTATATTGTGTTTGTGATTATATTTGCAGGCAAGGAGGTGGCTGCAACCATGTTGCTGCATTGCTTTTTGAGTTGGAGAAACACCAAAGTAGTGGGGTGTTGGAAATACATTCAAAACCAACTTGTACTCAGTTACCTTGTACCTGGAAGGGACCAGCCCAAAAACGACCGGCACCTGCTACTTGGGATGAGTTGCAAGTTTTAAAGTGAGTGTAATCATTGTTCCTGAACAAAATTCATATTAAGCTTATAACACAAATACCCAGAAAGGTGACTTTAGGTGTCCAACTTCACCAACAACTGGAATAACACAATATCACTTATTGTGTCTTATTCCAGTCCAAAAAAACTATTCCACATTATCCAATTGTAGTTTATTCGATTGTGTTAATTGTTGTTAATTGTTTTCTAGTGGCACTAGATAAAAAAATAAGAGCACTAAGAAATAAATGCAACCACATATTTACGGTTTTAAAAGTTTTCTACAATTCTAAGATCTGGAATAGTTTTTGGACATTTAACAAAAACACTTCAACAAACAGATTTGCTATTATGTGTTTGATATCAACCACATTCTTCATCTTTTTGTCCTAAGGCATGACATCCGAGTCGACAAGTTTTCCAGGAGAACGCTGAACAGCTTGAATTTTGACCCACGACATCCTGATGACCGGAATCAGCCCATGACTGCTGGTCTTCACAAGGACTTGTTGAGCGTGGAGCCATTGTTGCCCTTTTGCAGGTTGTATTATTACACTTTAAAAACCACTAACGCTTATCTGCATGTTCCTTTAATTCATTTATTTTGTCTAGATCAGGAGTCGGCAACGGCTCTATGGCTTTAACTTTAACTTTAGCTCTCTTCAACTTTTTCCTTTACAGTATTTCTATTCTTAATTCTTATTTTCAACCATAGTGAAATACATAGGTCTGTATAGTTTCTATTTTTTTTATAATTTCGTTAAAAAATTCCCCCACCTCTTTACAATAATCTGATTTTTTCCATTTGTCTGAAATTGTATGCATATGAATAAAAATTAAAATCCATTACATATTTTTAGCTTTAAAATGTCACCACCTACTGGCAACAAAATTCTCCTCAAAAAAACTTAAAGTGACCCATGGGCCACCAGCTGGTAACAGCTGTAGCAGGTTGTTGCGGCTCTGGACACATTGAATTGAGTGCATGAAGGTTTAAAAATGGCTCTTTTGATCAGAAACACTGCAGACCCCTGGTCTAGATTTTCAAGCTTCATGTTTATTTCTTTTGAGGTACGCTGTTCCCCTGGCGGCAGTTCCGGACCCTCCAGCAGCAGAAGAGTTAGGTGAAGATCTCGGCCCATTTCCGGTCTCCATCTTCACCATCAGAGAGGCCTGTCAGAAGTACAAAGCATCTTTAAACGTCTCACAAGAACAATCTGATTCAATTGAGGCAGAAACACGCAAACAGTCGTCCTGTGATTTATGGTTCAAACACAGAAAATTTCGTTTGACTTCATCAGTTATGCACAGAGTTTTTGTCATGCGGCCATCTACAAACCCAAAAAAATTTCTGGCACAAAAGCTGTACTGCTCTGAAAGACTGCAAACAAAAGAAATGAAGCTTGGGATTGAGCGAGAAGAAGCAGCGGCACAAAGGTACAAGTTGAGTAGAGATCTTAAGGAGAATGAAGACATTACCTTGCTCCGTTCCGGCTTGCGTGTCTCCACTAAGCATGGATTCCTGGCAGCCTCCACTGACCGGCTGGCCATCGACAGGTCTGGCACAGTCCGTCTGTTGGAAATAAAAAATCCAGCAAACTGTTGGGATGCTACAAACATGGATGACATATGCAAAAAACAGTCATGTCTGCAGATTGACACAAATACCTCAAGCATCACACTGAATAGAAAACATGCTTATTACACTCAGGTTCAATCCCAGTTGTACTGTTACGAATTACCAGAGTGTGATTTTGTGTTGTGCACAAAATCATTCCTGCATGTAGAAACTGTGAAGGCAGACTTTTCTTTCATGCAGAAGCTGCTACACAAAGCAGAAGGTTTTTTTGATAACATCTTTCTGCCAGAAACTGTGTTCCCTAGAGTGAAACACAACCTTGATCCAATTGATATAAGAACATGTTGAAGTGGGGGTTTTTTTGGGTGATTTGTAGCAATGGCAGTTTCTGGTGCTATTTTTGTGCTAGGTGAATATTTATAATGATTTTTGCTTTTTTTTTTTTTACAGCGTTCCAAAAAATGTTGCAGTTCTGCGCTTGTTGCACAATGTTATGCTTGTGGTTTCATGAAATGTTGGTGGGTAGTGTATTTGTGTCGTTTCTGGGGAGAAAAGTTATGCTGCTGTGTTTGCACAATGTCAACGTTCTAACTACATCGGATGTTCTAGTATTTTGATTTTTCCTGAAAAGGATTAAATTCAGCAGAAGTTTACACATTTTCAGGATGTATTTGACGCTGTTTTTTCATAATGTGAAGATGCATCAAAAACATTTTTCATTATCCTACAACTCAATGTTTCTGGAGAAATTGTGAAGTCCCCCGTGATGTTTTTGCACAATGGTACTTTAATATGATGTTTACAGCTACTGATTAAATACAGCTGAAGATTGTACGTTACACCGATGTTTCGAACATATTTATTTTGTAATAAAAGAAACTGTGCCTTTCTGAAATGGCTGCATTTATATGTGAAGTATACCCAACAAACTTTGAACACTTTCTGTGTTTTGCATCGAAAAAAAGTTAATGTCCAAAGCTCGTAATGAAAAGAGGAAAACCGTTACCTTGCAGATGGGTGCTTGAAACAGAGTCAAGTAAGCACAGGTGTGTACGATGTCCTCCAGAATAGGGTGCAGTGTTAGTGGCATGGTCCCATCCAGAAGATGGAAAGATTTTATCCGGCCAATCAGTCGCTCAACATGAATGCGCACTTCAGCGATTTGTCTGGTCTGCTCCACCTGTAAAATAGATGAAGAACAGTTTCTGGCAGATTAGAACACAAATATGAAGAGCTCAAAACGCAATATTCTTTATTAGTTATGTTAAAGGTTCAGTATGTAGTTTCTGGAACACGCTGGAACTTATGAAATTTTTGGACAGAGACACGTTTCTGATCCCTCCCCCTCAGAGCCATATATGGCTCTGTTACCCTTGCTCTGTTGAAATTAAAATTCAAGCTCTGTTTTTATTGCCTGGTTAACGGCGTGTCACCTTGGCTTTTTAGAAATGCTTTTAGAGAAGCAAGTGGACAATAGTTTTTTTCAGAGATTACTTGTCTAAAATCAGTATGTCAGGAGGTAGTGACAGAGTGAAGAAATATGTTAAAAATATATTGTTAGAAAAGTTACATACAGCTCCTTTAACATGTTGGTTTGTTTCACAATAAATTCTGGACAACCTATAGCCTAGTGTGTTCGCCAAACTGACCCAACTCGCATGACAGAATCCTGCCAGGCTTCTTAGCTTCGGTGTGGCATTTTTTATTTTGACGTGGTCAGGTCTGGATTCGTTCAGAAAAGCGGAAGCTTTTCTGAACCACAGTACAAAGGAGATATGTAGCATAGCACTCCATCAGGTGTACATGCGAGAAGTATCTGCAACATCAGAAACACTTAAATGATAACACTGAAAAAAGCATGATGACATTAAACTAAACTTTACTAAACAACTAGTGAAAACACTTTATGGCAGGGCAACATGAATAGAAACAGAAAATCGATTAAAAAAGAAGATTTTTAAAAGGACTGAATACTGTCTTACCTTTGCTGTGTTGTTTTGTTTGTAAGAAGACCATGTTCGTCGCTGACTGACAAGGGAACTTGGTGCCTCTACAAAAAACTCAGTGCAGTCTATAATGCACCTCAGGTTGGAAAACGTCTGGGCTTCAACTGGCATGAAGTGGCGCACTTAAAAAACGGGACGGAAAGCGGCACATATCTTGCAGTTCCAGCCTGAGTAGACGGATCCGCCGTCCCAACAGTCTCCGCTGGACAAACATCAGTTCGGTGTGCTGTATGTGTGATCAGTCAGTTGGTGGCCAGTT